>BPTQ01000002.1:11163272-11180823 GCA_019973895.1 Chrysanthemum seticuspe | reverse complement strand
TAGTCCAATTTGTTTTGAAAATACAAGTTGGTTCTCTATAACCTAGGCTCTGATGCCAATCTGTAACACCCCCAAAATCACAAAGTGACAGCGGAAGACTATTTGGGGTATTACTTAGAGGATCATAGTCACAAGTTATAGAAAACGACTCTAAAAAGACGTTTTTAAATAAGAAGTTGTTACCATTTCATAAAATTCAGTGTTTTGGGAACACAAAGTAAAATACCACATGTTTGAAATTACATAAAAGATAGTTTTTACGAAATGATAACTTTAATTGAAATATAACACCACTTCAAGTGTCCCATGACGTCCACTCCACGCCTTCATGATATTCTAATTTGTACCTGAGATGAGCATGCTTAAAAATGTCAACAAAAATGTTGAGTGATATTCATAGGTTTAAATAATTAGTTGAACACAAGTAAAAGATGATAATTGCTTCGAATACAATCACCATAGAAAACATAGATTATTATTATGCACTAAGCTCATGACACCAAACTAACTGCATACACCTAATTACTGGTGTAAGTAATAATATTGCCCTCAGAGATGGAATTGCCAATTCCATAGTTAACCAAATATAGTGCGCCCCGGTTATTTCCGATAACCGAGTCAGGGTCGTTAATTCCCATAGTACTATCCACAATATTCGCGCTCACTCGCAAGTGATTAATGGTTCATGATGTAAGGGACTTATGGCAGGCAACTTAGGCTATAATAATAATAATCAGGCAGCATACAGTTTAAGAAAGACTTGTGTTCTATTTTATAGCATGCATCTCCCTCGCGGGGTTTGAAATAAATAAGTAAAGGTGATGAGTGTGTAAAAACTCATCATTTTTGGTTAAATCTGAACTGCAAAACGTTTAAAAATGCTCAGAAATGCATCAAAATACTGAAAATATCTCAAAATTGCATTTTATATGTTTCAGATGCAAAATGTTTAAAATCAGATGAAAAATGAGCAAAGTTTGCATAATTGGCAGTTTCAGTTCCCCAACTTTCAAAAATGGCAAATCAAGTCCCCGGGAATTTCAAAAAAAAAAAAAAAATGGAAAATATTATTTATGACCCTTGGTTAATAAAGTTTGTCATTTATGGTCCTTATAATATTTTTTGGAAAATTACAGCTCTGGTCCCTTGAGTTTCAGATTATACATGATAAGTCCCTTGGTTATTGTTAGGTCACCAGTTTTACAACACAAGCTTATAGAGAAAGAGATAAAGGCGATTGAACAAATACCAAACACACACACACGTATAAATGAGGAAGGGTTAGGCGTAGATGTATGTGAAAGAGTAACTTGAACAACCAACCTTCAAATGAAGGTTATTACAATGTATTTATAGGCAAGGAGCTAGGGCAACACTCCCTCTCCTTCCCTATTCCTTATTGGGCTTGGGCCTCAGCTTATGGGCCTTCTACATAAGCTGGACCTTAAACAAACATAAAGGCCAGAATAAAGCTACCTATTACATATGAAATATAAATACTTGAAATACTGTTTAGGAGTGATTCCAACAATCTCCCCCTCAAGTATATATGAATGTAAACGGTGAAGGCGTTGATGTAATAGTAGCGGTGACGTCTTCTGACATTCTTCTTTCTTGTGAGAGGAATTGTCTTGATTCGAACAATCTCCCCAGTGTAGAGAGATCGTTATCTTCGAACGGTTTAAGCTTCGACGTCATCTTTAACTTTGTTCTTTGATCATTGTTCTTTGTGGTGAAAGTGATAGTATGTTGTTGTCTGCATCAGTCTGCCTCAGGTCTGCTTCGCTGCTCCAGTGTCTCCACGTCATTCTTCAACATGCTCACACGCTCTTTGACGGTGGAAATCAAAACTGATGAAGTTCTTTAAGTCTTTAACTTTGTAGATTCTTTGGTTTGACGAAGAATCATTTTGACTGTTGTGTTGCATTTGAATAGAACTTCCATTAGTGATGATGTTGGCGTGAGCATGAGAAGAATCAGCACGATCATCCCGCTCCGGAGCTTCCATAAGAAGAAAACATTTCAAACGGTTAGTAATAAGCGGTTTCCGGCACTTACAAGTTTGAACTTCGAGAGTGTCAACAGCATAGTGTGGAGACACAACTCTAATTCTTACAAAGGCCGTTCCTGAACTGGAGTCCCACAAGTGAGATAACACGATGTACCGAAGTACATCTACAGTTCAGATGAGTCGCTGAGGTACACCGAAGCATCACCTCACGACTGTAGACCGTATGAGACACACTCCGCGTAATCCACGGGGAGTTACCGAAGCGACCTGCTGTCAGGGCTGTTTGATGTTGACCCTGGCAGGAGTTTCCATTCAATCACTGAGGATCACAGATGTGAACCTCTCATAAATGTTCTCGACAGATTGCCAAGATCTGTGAAGGACTCGATATGAACCACTGAATCACTGAAGATCTTATTTGTTGATCAACAAGTGATTAAATGTCAAGTGTTCCTAAGAGATCATTTGATGAATCTCGTGGCTCTAGACTCAATAGTGCGTTTTGGTTTTTCCTGAGCGGAGACTAGGGAGAGGGTCTCCTTTTTCAATACCAGCGATCTCTAAGAGAAAGCCAATAGTTTATGTAGGGTTCCCTGTGAGAATGAAACAAGTTTCTGTTGAGAGAAACTTGAGTGGCTAAGAAGGTTTAGTGCATGCGTCACTGGGTCCATGACGACTTTTAATCTTCAATACCAGTGTCACTAAGTGACAACCAGTAGCATATGAATTGAACCCGGTGTCTGCCCTAAGTTGAATAATCTGGAGGGCTATTTCTTTTCACCCTTTACTTTACATTTCTTTTTGATTCTTCAACTCCTTCTTTCTCCGATTCTCATTTTCTCCTTTTTATAATCATTCCTAAGGACTTCTAACACTAACTAATGGTAGTGTCCTTGGGTAGATCCCTCCGGCTCTGGCGGATCATAGGACGATTATTCCTAACCTTAGTCACCTTATAACTCCATGACTATCCTATGTTTGCCATTTTAACCACTGTAAGTAAAAAAATATCTCTCAAAGGGTTTGTAGATGAAAAACATGTTTGAACCACAGTGAGAGATAAGTTTTTGCATAAATACTCCCCCTCCACATGTGCTTAATAGTTTTAATGGTTAAATGCACAGTGAGGAAAGAGCGCGCACTTTTTGAATTGATCCACTAAAGATAGACAATCTCTCGCGAGACACGGTTACGTTGAATAGTTAAAGAGATACATTGTCAGCTTTTAGGTGACAATTAGCTCTAATAACTACCTTGAAGGTGTAGACAAACCTTGGAAGGTTGCCAAACCCGTCAGAGTTCATGTCTATCAAAAGTTTCTCGAATGGTACTTTCTACTCAGACAAGTCCTTTGCGAGACACGTTTACATCACTAGCGAACTAGCTTGAAATTATTACCCGTCCAGGACAAGTCTTTTCGAGTTGCAGACAGTTAAGGATCGTCAATTCATTGGTTAAGTCTTTGCACACGAGAAAGCCAAGGGGCTTGCACATGTTGCTTTACAAAACATATTTCTTATCACACAATTTTCTCCCCCTCAAAAATGGCATATAAAAATGTTATTTTTGTACGGTTGAGAATAAATATGACCATTTTGAGTGTTGCGGGAAGAGTGACCACTGTGAACAATTTTTGAACAAAGTTTTAATTCAAATACTCCCCCTCAATTAGTGATATAAACGGTTGAGGTTTTAAAATCATATGGGGAAGTACTTGTCTTTTTGAGCAAAACCTTGAAAAATGAAAGGTTTGATAGGTTTTACTCAAAAATAAGAAGCTTTCGCTCCTTTTATAAGGATTGTGGCACTGAGGCGTACCACAGGGTCCTTTCTTGACCATTACGGGTTGTACACTGTTATGTGTGCACAAGCCATTCACATATAAATTCATTCATCCAAAATCATATGAAGGAAACAATTCAAGGGGTACCAGGAAGTGCAGTGATGTTCCCAGGAGTGCGCACAGGGCGTTGAAAACCGGTGATGTTTATCCTGGGTCTACCACCAACATAGCTCTCCAGGCGTCTGAACTGATCCCTTCTAAACAACCGTTCATCAATCATGGTGATGATACGTCTCACATTCCTCCTGTCCTGAGAGTTCCAGCGCTTAGGATTCCCAACCTTCAGGTGTATATCCTTCAATCTGTACGCCAATCCATCCCTAACCATCTTCAAGGTATGATCCCCGAATTTGTGGAGCTCACTACACGTCATGAGGCAGTTTCTGCGAAGTTCACTGCGGTAAACAATGCCGAAAGGTTGGCTGATGAGCGTGAGTTGTGTGAGCTGGTTGATGTCAGGAAGATCAAGCTGTGGTGGAGTGAAGTTTACACGTTTCTGATATGATTCAACAGCCATCTGGATATCTTCGACACGTTCTTTGATCACAATGCGTCTAATGAAGATGAGAACTGACTTGATAAACTCACGTTGAACTTCAGTCGAGAATTGTCGCATACGACCCTGTACTTTGGCAAGGTACATGTCTTCGATGTCGTTGAGTGACAAGTTCTCAAAGTCAGCCTCTGAGAATTCATAGTCTTGTTCATCTTGTCGTTTGACTATGATATTCTTCAAGAATGTGTAGTCCCATTTAGACTTGAGATCAATGTGTTTGATGGCCACGATGTTCTTTGAGCAATACACTTCATGTTGAGACTTCTGAACCAGGCAGCTTCTGTAGTAGATTCTTCGGTGTTCAGGCCAATGATGAATCCCATACAATGCATCTTGGTCATATGCTTGCACGTTGTCAGAAAACAAGTGAGTTGCACGTTCCTCGATAGCTATGCAGTTTGAGTAAATAGCCGCTGGGAATGGAAGAGTCAATGATGTAGCGTATTTGCGTGAACCATCGCCACCATGGAGAAGAAATTCCAGGTCTGTGTTGAAGAAATGTCTGAAGGGAATCCTTGGTTCATCTGGTTGGCCGATTGTTGGTAGAGGTTTGGTCCAGTCAGTGTAATATGGAGGGTTGTTCCGTTTGGTGAAGTCGATGTTTGCTTCTGGGTTGAGCCAATCCATGTTGTTAGACATGGCTCGAGCAATGTTTTCAAGGTGATATTCAACCTCGATTGCACTTTCCGAGCTGTTTTTCAACAGAAGGAATGCGTCATTCTTGATGCGCTTCAACTCGGATTTCGTCATCTTCTTCACACGGAATCTTTCTTGCAAGATTTTTGCATGCTCCAATGTACTACCATCTACCAATTCTTGACCTTCTTCAGGGTAGGGAGTGTTTTTAACAAGTGTGGAGAACCATTCAAATTCTGCGGTTGTATCGTCATCTAGCCATGATACGACATCTGGCTGAGTCGTCTTTTTCTTGCTTTTAGATGGCCTTGATGATGATACGGGTTTATTTACTTGTTTGGGAGAGGAGGGTTGTTGTTGGGGCTCACGGACCTCTTCATCGTCACCACCCGTATACTCAAAGTGATCACCAGTTTTCTGAGTCAAGGGTGGTAACTCGGAATCGTCCCGAGGTTTATCAGTGGAAGACCGTGGTGGAGAAGACTTTTGTTGTGAAGAAGTTCGATGTGGAGGAGGTGGCATAGATTTGGATTGACCAGACTGCTTCTGACGTTTAGGTGCAGAGTCCTTATCCTTATCATCGTCATCTCTTGGTCTTTTGGGTTGAGTGGCTGACTCCTTGCATGATGTTCTGAGTTGATAGTCAAGTAGAATTTCGAAGAATTTAGCTTCATCTGAAGTAAACGTTCCAGATCTCTTTGACATTTGCATCACTAGTTTAGCGATTAACTCAGATTCGGAGAGATCAGCTTCTTTTGCCATTGTATGTTTAACCAATGCAACGATGTTAGGGGTGAGTTGTCTGGAAAATACTTCTTTTGTCACACTGGGGACAGTGTCGAGAAGAAACTTGTGGGTTTGTTCTCTTGCTGACTTCTCCAGTTCCGTTTGGACTTTTGGAACGATATCCTGAAGGTACTTTTGAGTGTAACCTTCAATCATTTCATTTAGTTCCCCCTGACGATGACTTCTCATGAATTCCTGAATAGCTTTCCTATCTTTCCGCATCCCGTCATTCTCATCATGTAAGTACTGCATTTGTTCAGCATACCAATTAAGTTTTCTTTGAAGCATGTCCTTCTTTCTAACTTGTTTGACAGCTTTCACAATTCTTGCATGTGTTTGAGAAATCCAAGACTTTGGTGGTTTCTTCACGGATTTGGATGAAGATCTGGTTGACTTAGTTGATGGTGGTGGTGATGAGTGAGATGAAGAGTCCGATGATGAGGAGACATGAGGAGACTTCATGTCCTTAGGAGTTTCTGAGGTTTTCTCCTTTGAGTGAGTTGGACTGTCTAGAAGAAACTTTGTATAATCATCCTCGTCATCCTTAGACTTTTCTTTCTCAGTTTCCTGTTTCTCAAAATCATACTCAATAGAGTCTTCAACAGGCGGTTGTTGTTGCAGAAGAGTGGTGGCACCAGATCCCTTATCGGGTTGATTAACCGCATCAGGATCTGGAGAGGAGTGGGCAGCACCACTTGATCCTCCGGGGCCATCCATTTGTTCTTTAGCAAATTCAGCGGCCTTTTGAATGTGTCGGACATTGTGAAACTTTTTTCTGTATGATTTGTCCAATTGCTCTTCTTCTTCATCTTCAGAGCTCTCATCATAAGGTACAATAGCTGGAGTCTTCCCTTTTTCTTGGACAACTGGAGGACTTGGAGGTTTTGTCACTGATGCAGGTGTTTCGGTTGCAGTTGCAGAGTAATGAACCTCTTCATCTGTCTCAGTATCTTCAGAGCTCTCGTCCCTAAGTTGTCTTTGAGGTTCAAGTGTGGGAATAGGTTCGGCTTCCTTTACGGGAACAATCCTTATTGAAGGAGCTTTCCTTTTAGGAACCTTCCTTTGACTCGCAGAACTTGTTGTGCTTCCTGCACTTCCTCTTCTGGTTCTCCTGACAGGCGTTCCAGAAGATTTTTCGTCAAGATGACCAACTTTGCCTTGTCTGACTGCTTCCAGATATCTTTGGTACGTTTCGAGCTTTCTGACATCTTCAGTTAGAAGGAAATCTGGCAATACAGCACCTTGTTTCTTTGTGGACGTTTCCTTGATTCTAACAGTGAGAATGGGTTCCGTCAACATATCGTGATTGTCTGGGTCATTGAGCCTCTTGGGAATGTCAGGGTGAAGTCCAAGTGCTCTCTGGATCAACAATTTGGTATATCTGATGTAGGGAATCTTTGAGCCAAGTTTGTTGAGAAATGACATCATGTCATCCCAAATCAGAGCTTCAATGGCGATGTGTTTCATGTTGACAAATGCCCAAAATATTTGCAGTTCTATGAGCTTAGGATGCTCATAGCCGCTATCACGACCAGAAACAGACTTGGTGATGATCATGTAGAGTGTTCTCCATGGTTGAGGAATACTCTTAAGCTCTACGTGAGAATGCTTAGTGATTACTCCTGTAGCCTCATCATAACCGATGTTGATTAAGAATTGGAGAGTTAACTCTTCAGCAGGTGTGGCATAAAGTTTGGTTGGATTGACTTCAGGAATAAGGAGAGCAGCCCTTAAATCTGCAGGTGTAATAGTGACTTGTTTGTGGTTTAGAGTCACTGTCACAGCAGTCCTTCCTTTGACCCTTTCCATGGTATTCCAGAACTGTTGGATGTAGATCTCCGGAATGGTTGCAGAGTGAGTAAGCATGTTCTGATATGGGTGAGTCCTCAGAATATCGATAGCAATGAGACATGAAGATTCAGAGCAAGTGAGAGTGCTGAAGTCAACTCGGAGGTTATTCTTTCCTATCTTCATTGGATAGCCATGAGGATAGATGTCAGCAATGGAGAGAACTTCAGGTGCATCCACATTTATTTGTTCAGCCATGTCGTGATCTGAAATAACATTAGCCAAAAGAACCAACATATCGAAAGACATAATGTTAGTCAACAGAAGGTCTTATTGTCTAGTTATTTAATGTACAACGTCAATGATTGTTACGAGTCCTAAGTCACTTGTATGTCCAATAGTCTAATGACGTTGTGAAATGTTTCGTGAGTTAGTTAACTTTAAGTTTTAAAGCTTATGTTATCACTTATTGTTCACAACATATCAAACGTTTTGGTTTATTAGTGACATTATTGGATTCGTGACGTTATGATAAGTTTATTAACAAGTTTTGTACACGTAACAATTCATAATGAAGGTCAAAAATGGCTTAAGCGTAGGATTGACAAAGTTACGCGTAAACAGTCGTGGCATACGCGTAGGCGAAAGCTTATGCGTAGGATCCTTTCTTATGCGTAAGTAATGTTACGCGTAGGAAAAAGGGGACCTTACGCGTAGAGCTTACGCGTAGGCGTATAAGAACCTTACGCGTAAGGCTTACTCGTAAGAGTAGACCTTATGCGTAGAGGTCACTGTTTACGCATATCCTTCACAGGATACGCGTAGTCCCACTGTAGAACCTTAAGCGTAGAAGCTACGCGTAAGACAAGTCTTACGCATAACCAGCTACGCGTAAGGTAATCCTTATGCGTAGATAATCAAATGACCTTGATTCTGAATTCTAAGCGTAGCAATCCTGAAATAAATTTATCAAATCATCAATATTAACACATACATACATTTTATCATCAGATCATGGCAATAACATATGTTACACAGTTATGCGTAGAATTGCATACGCGTAGACTAAACCCTAGATCTACGCGTATGGATTCTAGCCATAGATTAAGCACCAAAATTTTTCTGGTATATCATAGACGTTGTGAGAGCATATAGACCAAGTTTTAACACTTATTATGCAGTGAATCAAAAACCCCCAAAGTTTATGAACTTTAAACCCTAATTTCGAATTGATGACCAATTCGTGTTTCTGGGTGGCCATAGACTATGGAAATCATCAATTCAACAATGCAAAAGCATAACCCAACTATCTTTTTAACCAAAACACTTCATATTTGAAAATACCCAAATCGACTTTTAAACCCTAATTTTCAAAAATCTTCAATTAGTGAATCTGGGTGGATTTTGAAGGTTAATAAAGTATCATTGATGTATTAGGATCGTTTAGACACAATCATTTCACCCCAAATACACACGTATTAATTGTGTGTTCTTACGCATAAGCGTAGAACACAAAATTACGCGTAGAACATGTTTTAGCCATAGGATTTACTTGAGATTCAAAACCATTGTTCAAAAACATGATCCAATCACAGAAACACTTACAAAATGATGATCTGAAACACGGATTTCTTGAGTGAATATTATGCGTAGGATGATAATAGGTATTTTGTAATAAATGTGAAGTGAAAGTTAGGTGGAGGAGTTTTATTTAAAATAACTTTAAGTTTTGACAGTTTTGGTCCCTCCACCTTTTCCATTTTCATCCAAAGCCTTTTAACTTCCAATTTTGGTTACCAAATGAAGATTTTAAAAAAACCTTGACGACACTCCCCCTCGACTTGATAAAATATTGAAAGGTTATTAATTTTAATCCGAGGAGTGTCAATGAACCAGAAATTTACCACCATTTGTAAAAGAATCAACCGAGATGTGATAACATGCAAGTACACAGATGTTTTGAGACAGTTAATGGATTATTTTCTCCCCCTCAACACTTGATCGGAAAAATACTGAATTTTGAAAGATAAAAGTGTTGACGGAAGAAATGTACTTGCCATGTTTAAAGAAATGTAGATTGGGAGAATATTTTTGTTGTTTTATCAGGTTTTATATTTTTGTATTTTGTTTTTGAAAGATTTTATTTATTTACAAAAGATGTTTTGGTGTTTGACAGGTTTTTAAGACTGTTTTAAGAGGTCATCCAGTTCCTCTTGAGTCAAACACCTCATACCAATTCGGTGGACCAACTCATTAAACCTAGCGGGAGGCAAGGCTTTGGTGAGCAGATCTGCCAATTGGTATTCAGTACCCACAAAGTATAATTCAACGGTACCCTGTTCCACATGATCCTTGATGAAATGATAGCGTAGATCGATGTGCTTTGATTTTGAGTGCTGAACTGAGTTGCACGAGATTGCAATGGCACTCCGATTGTCGCAGTACATCGGGATTCTGTCAAATATATAACCATAGTCTTTGAGTTGTGTTCTCATCCAAATGACTTGAGCACAACACGCGGACATGGCTACATATTCTGCTTCAGTTGAGGACAGCGATGTACAATCCTGCTTCTTTGATTGCCAAGACACCAGTTTATCACCGAGAAATTGTAGTGCTCCTGAAGTACTTTTCCTTGAGTCTAAGCATCCTGCGTGATCAGCGTCTGAAAAGGCTATTAGTTCAAAACCAGAATCCTTCGGATACCAGATCCCCAAATTAATGGTTCCCTTGATGTATCGGAGGATTCTTTTAGCCTCAGAGAGGTGGGTTTCAGTTGGTCGCGACTGATAACGGGAGCATAGATAGACGGCAAAGACAATATCAGGTCTGCTAGCTGTTAGATACATGAGAGACCCAATAATACTTCGGTATTTGGTAGGGTCAACCAATTTCCCATGTAAATCAGCATCTAATTTCTTGGTATGAGCCATTGGTGTGGCATAAGTATCACAGGTATTCATTCCAAATTTGTTTAACAATTCAAGGGCATATTTGGACTGACTCAGGAAAATACCACGGGGTGATTGATGAACTTGCAATCCTAGAAAGAATGTAAGTTCACCCATCATGGACATTTCAAAATTTTTCTTCATTAGTTTTGCAAAAGCGATTGAAAACTTTTTATGTGTTGACCCAAAAATGATGTCATCCACGTAAATTTGAACAATTAAGATATGTGCCCCGTGATATTGTATGAAAAGAGTTGGGTCAACCGAGCCTTTGGTGAAATTATTGGCAATGAGGAAAGATGATAGCTTATCGTACCATGCCCGAGGGGCTTGTTTGAGACCATAAAGAGCTTTGTTCAGTTTGTAGACATGGTTCGGGAACTCAGGATCAACGAATCCATCTGGTTGGCTGACATAGACCGTTTCTTTAAGTTGTCCATTTAGAAACGCCGTTTTGACATCCATCTGATAGACCGTCATGTTCATATGAGCTGCGAACGCGAGAAATATCCGAACAGCCTCAAGACGAGCAACCGGAGCAAAAGATTCTTCAAAGTCTATCCCTTCTTCCTGACGATAACCCTTAGCAACTAGCCGTGACTTGTTTCGGATGACATTCCCTTCAGCATCCAATTTGTTTTTCCAAATCCATTTTAGACCAATGACGTAGACCCCTGTTGGTCTTTCAACCAGTTCCCATACTTCAAGACGTTTGAATTGGTTGAGTTCTTCTTGCATGGATTCAATCCAGTTGTCTTTTGTCATTGCGTCTTTAATGTTTTTAGGTTCAGATTGGCAGACAGTGAGTGCATAAATGCAGTGTTCACCATCTGAATGAAGACGTTGTCTCGTAACGACTGGTTGATTCGGGTTGCCAATAATGTTAGCCAGAGGATGGTCTTTTGTCCATCTATGTGTAGAGGGTTGATGTTGGTATACATTGTGCAGATTCTGAGGATTCAAATGGTTTGTTGAAGATTCCGCAACATCTGGTGCAGCAGTCTCATTGGCAAACGGGTTGAAGAACGCATTTGGATCAAAATCTGCAGGTGGGGGTACTTCATTCAGAATATCATCAGCTGGTTCATCATTGTTGGAAGCGGTGTGTTCAACTGTTGTGTTGGAGTCAATTGGTGTAGGTGCATTTTCAACAGTAGTTGTTGTAGCAGGTGTATCAGGTATAGGAATATTATCAGGTTGTGCAGCGGAAACAGCGGATACACCAGGAGCACGTTCATCAATATCGTCACAGAACAGAGGAGCAAATAACCTTTCCATTTGTTGACGAGTTAGCTGAGGGCTTTCTTCAGCTGATGATGGGGGTTGAGGGAAGTTTAAACGGTTGTGACCGGGTTCTAAGCTGTTATACTCAGAAGCCATTTCCGTGAGTTCATCGAAATGAGCATGAATCGTTTCCATTACCTCCTTAGTTCGACGATTCCAGATTCGGAAACCTTTAGAATTGTCACAGTATCCAATAAAGACTCCAATATCAGCTTTGGCTTTTAGCTTTCCAAAATCATCACGATCATTATTTGGATAGCAAAGGGATCCAAATACATGAAAGTGTTTGAGGTTCGGTTTATAGTTGTGGGCAAGCTCAAAAGGTGTTTTGTTGTGGCGTTTTGTGATCATAGAACGGTTTTGAGTATAGCATGCAGTGGATACAGCTTCTGCCCATAAGTAATCTGGAAGTTTAGCATTGATCAACATTGTTCTTGCAGCTTCCACTAACGTTCGGTTTCGTCTTTCAACAACTCCGTTTTGTTCAGGTGTCCGTGCAATAGATGTTTGATGCTGAATTCCCACTTTCTCATAAAATTCACGAAGGGTTTTGTTAACAAATTCAGTTCCTTTGTCTGTTCTGATGATTCTGACGGTGTTGCGGAGCTGAACCTGTATCTTTGTGAGAAAGGTGATGATCATTTGTGGAGCTTGGTCTTTGCTACGAAGAAAATAGACCCAAGTCCATCGTGAGTAGTCATCAACAATTACTAAGATGTAGCGTTTGCCATTGATCGTTTGCACGCGCATCGGGCCACACAAATCCATGTGAAGAAGATGAAGCACATGCTGAGAGCTGTGTTCCACCTTTGAAGGAAAATGAGCACGAGTGCTTTTCCCTTGTTTACATGCTGAGCAAAGGTGATCTTTTGAATACCGGAATCGTGGGAGTCCTTCAACTAGTTTGTGTCGAGCAAGGTTGGTGATGGTTTGAAAGTTTAGATGTGAGAGGCGACGGTGCCATAGCCAAGATTTTGTTGATGTTGCCTTGGAAAGTAAGCAGATGGGAGATGAAGCAACCATGTCTTGCATAGAGATAGTGTAGAGACTGGAATTACGCGAGCCAGACATAAGGTCGTTTCCTTGTAGATCACGAATGAAACAAGTTTTCTCCCTGAAAGCAACCTCCAAATCTCCATCACAAAATTGACCTACTGAAAACAGATTGTGACCGAGGCCTTCCACATAGTAAACCCTGCTGATTTCGATGTTCCCATTAACATAATCTCCGTAGCCCATGATGGCTGCGAAGTGATCGTTCCCGAATCTGACAGTGCCAATGAACTTTGCAATAAAGTTTGATAACAGTTTAAGATTGCCTGTCATGTGTCGGGAACATCCGCTATCAACAATCCAGAGAATGATCTGTATCACCTGCATTACACACAGACGACACAGATGGAATAGAAGTAGATGTGGAACCCGAAATGTTAGAGGGTTCCGAAGCAGGTACGTTAGACATACACACATTGACAAGTTTAGGCATCCATTTAAATCCAAGTGTGTTATATATCCATTTCTGCCATCTATAACTACTCTTTGCTTTAGTCTTAGTGAAAGCACTAGGTGGTACTACATTCTTAGAAGGTGAAGCGGGAGCTACTGTGATAGCAATGGTTGCCTTAGAATCTAAAGATGGTGGTTTACCAAGCACAGACTTAGAATGATTAGTAGGCCTAGAGGTATTCCGATTCTTAGGATTCCGTAATCTAGAGATTATAGCTTTAGCAACACATTTGTCATGACAATCAGAATTCATACTCTTTTGACAAATATCACAAGGTGCACTAGACTGAATATCAAAGGTGCTTAACGGTTTAGCATTCGTTACATCACTATTTCTATTACATTTGCCAGACGCAACATCTATAGTGGAAGTAACTTGAGTTTTATTCAGATTCCTAGGGTGTTCTTCTACTTTAGCATTCCTTATTGATCTTTTCTTAGGTCGCAACTTCCTATTCTTCGATTGAGTGCTCCTAGGCTGTGAAGTGCGGACGTTTGGAAAAGATGCAACTATTCCTGTTTCAGTAGAGGGAAACACATTAGCAACTTGTGATTTGGCAGTGGGAATTCTAGGTTCACGATTACTAAGTGTGACTGGTGCTAATCTCTTAATCACAGTAGGCGGGAGTTGTTCATACTTTCCTAACATTTCCCGTAACTTAGAGATGGTGTGAATCAGATTTTGATTTTCAGAACGAAGATTACCAGCAAAATTCATGACTTCTCTAGTGTGAGCAAGATAGTGATCAAGTTCGTTTGATGCTTCATCTCGAGTCTTTTTGAGTAAATCAAATATGACACCATATTCCTGTTTAACTTTTAAAAGTTCTTGTTCATATTTTGAGATTTGACTTTTCAAAGACACGTTTTGATCAACCAGGTGCTCAATTTTAGGATCAGAAGATTTTTCACTCAGCTGAGCAATTTTCTTTTGAAAACTAAGTTAATGGTTGTGAATATCTTTTTCACACCAATGAAGACGACGTTTTGCATTGTTAATTTCCGTGTGTAATCGTTTATTTTCAGCTTTTAAAGACTCGATCTGAAGCACATTATCGGTGTTCTCAACAGTTACAACAGTTTCAACAATATCAGCAGAGATATGATCAGATGCATATGGCAATGAATAGAATAGCACAACATTATGGATATCAGCACAGATAACGTCTTCCAAGAGTCGATCAACATCTTTTCTTAACAGTTTCTTTTTGCGTTTTGTGTTAGTGATAGATGTTTCTGTTTTCTCGAAAACGTTTTTCATTACCCCAAGTTCCTTATGAAAATCCTTTTCCCAAGCAATTGCACAACTTTTCAAGTTTTTAACATTAGGTAAAAGATTTTTCTGAAAAATGTCTCTTTGTTCTCGCGCCAGAGGCGATTGAAAATGTTCAACTTTGATTTCAGATCGATATTCTATCTCATGTTGTAAAATTTTGAGGTCAGCCATGAAAATGTCAAAATATCGAAGTATTTTTCGATCTTCAGGTTTTGAGTTTACTTCACTAATGGAAGGTAAAGGACCATAAGTTTGTGCAAAGTCTGTTTTAGGATTAACATTAGAGGACTCAGGTGTTTTGATGATAACCCTTGGTGTGTTAGAAGTATCCGTTGGTGTGACGAAAGTGACCGCGTTTTTATAATTAAAAGGTTTGTTGTAAACAACGTTTTTTAATTTTGATCGACTCTCGTCTTCCGCATCTAATTCCTCTTGACGATGGTATTCAACAACACTCATGACAGTATTATCAATTTTGTATTCTGCACTGGAAACTTCAGGAGTTGGTTTGAATGTTTTTAGTGAAAGCTTTGGTTTGTAATCAGCTAGATTTTTCCCATATCCATTTGGATTAGGTTTTAAGGTAAACTTTTCAATAGCTGTTACTGATTCACCATGTTTGTAAACAACAGTTTTAAACTCTTTAATTTTGTTTTGCAAACCGAGAATTTCTGCAAGAAGGTCATCTACCCGATTCGTTGAATGCTTTTTGTATGCGGAGAACTGTTTTTGACAATTTAACAACTCAGCCTTAGCATTTTGATTTTCCAAGGTGAGAGCGTTAATTTGCTTTTTATGTTCATGTTTCAGTTGTTCTAATTCGGACAACAAAGCATTCTTCGAGGCGGCTAGATCACGCATCTGTCTCTCTAAATATTTTTCGTTTTGATGAGATTTTGCAAAAGCGGCTTCAAAACCTTTTTCACGGTTTTCTTGAGTTTTGAAAAAGTTGAGTTGCATTTGTAAACATTCAAAATCCTTGGTTAACAGTGCATTTTTACTTTTTAAGGATTGATTTAATGCATAACATTCCTCCATTTTGATTTTATGGTCTTGAATTAACCGAGCAAAATCCGGATGAGGCAACAGATCATCTTGTTCAACTTGAGTCTCAACATGATCATTCTTTAGATCCTCAAGTACGACCACGGAGTCAATTTGGTTATCAAAGGAGACCATAAGGTCGTCTTGATCGTCAAATGTAACTACAGGGTTAACTTGAAAATCATCAGAAGAAGATGTAGAAGACTCATTTTGAACAGTCTGATCCGTGCCGGATTCAGATATTGGCGGAGATATTAGTTCAGATATGATGATGGTTTGTTCGGGTACCTGAGACAAGCCATCAGTGTCATACACTGGGCCTGTATCACTCATGTGCAGCTCATGCATATTAGCCATCAACATAACAGCTGCATTAGCCTGCAAGTCCTCCATATCATCATCTGAGTCTGCATCTGCCATAAAGCTCTGTTCTTTGTTTGTGAGAGATCCACCGGCTTCATCCTTAAGAGCCAAAAGTAATGCCTCTTTGAAATAAGCACTGCCCCGAGTCCTTGGCTTTGGGCATGCATTAGCCAGGTGTCCCTTCTCATTGCAGTTGTAGCATCTAAGACCATTTAACCGATTCTGAGCATTTCCCTGTTCCACCACTTGAGCTCTGTTGTTATTCCTACCCACAGCATTAAACCCTTGACCACCGCCCATCTGACGACCATATTCACGATTCTGAACTTCAACACGTCCATTGTTCACAACAGCTTGAGTCCGTGTGTTAGATGAGGAACGAATACGATTGTTGGATTTGTTGGTGTAACGGCCAAAAGCATTAGCAATCATCACAAATCCTTGTTGCAATGCTTCGAACGGATCGATTTCCTCAGTAGCTTCACTGACATATGCTTGAGCATTGTTTCTGTATGGGACCAATTGATTTTGTTGAGGTTGAGGTGGTTGCTGTGAAGGTGTGTTGGAAGCAGTGGTTGAGTTGCTGGTTGAGAGGGATAATTCTGTTGAGCATACAAGGCAAGTTGTTGATTGTCCGGTTGTGACTGTTTAGCAATTTGAGCACGGAGAATCCTTTCCCGATCAACTTCCTTTTCATGAGGCTTCAAGTAATCGTACAACAATCCATAAGTAGAATGATGCATATTCTTTGCTTGACGGAGAAAAATGACATACTTCTCCCATTCTGGACCAAGACTACTCAGGAACTTAGTATTCACTGCAATTCTTGGCATGATGATGTTGTGTTTATCCAAATCATTGATGATGTCTGAAAATCGATGATGATATGACTCAAGTGTTAGTACGGTTCTTAACGTCACTTATGATTCAAGGACTCATCAGAACCAGGTCTTACCCTCTTCATACAGTAAAAAGAGGCAGTTCGCTTCTTGTACGTAGTAAGATGAATACCTAACAACATGCTAATGAACTTCGGAGTATTTTTCCTTCAACTAGCCCTTTCCTAAGAGGCACGAGTTTAACGATTTGTCAGTGTTGGCCTGTTAGTTGTTGAACGGAACATACGAGTTGTTTTAATAGGGAGAGTTGGTCGTTGAGTTGGTTGACGAAGGTTGTGTGGAAGTGTCGTTGTTGGAGTTGTTTTAGTTAACCAGGGTATGTCTTTGTTACGAGTTCGTATACAATCACTTCGGTGACTCCTTTAGCTAGGTAAGCTTCGTAACGTTGTTCCTAAACACTACTAACGATTACGAAAACCGGCAATGTGGTTGTTTAGGTTGTTAGCATAAGCAAGGAGTAGATTGTGTGCCTGAGTTCGACAACACTTGTTACCTGCACAACTTCAAGTCTTAGTACTAATACCAGCAGTCTACCCGCCACCAGTTCCCAAATTACGACACCCATCCTTATTGTTGTCTCGAGTTCACCACCTTGTCCCTTTACGAGT
>BPTQ01000002.1:11078639-11163262 GCA_019973895.1 Chrysanthemum seticuspe | reverse complement strand
TTATAAGTGTGAGGGAAGTAGTTAGAGTATGGTGGTTGAGACATGATGATAAACTTGTGTAGTAATAATGGATCTTTGTAGTCGAATGAACCTTTGTTGATGAAGTATCCTTAGGCGTAGAAATGACAAGAACCAAGTAGCACTTATGCGTAAAAACACCAAAAGTTACGCGTAACAAGAATAGTTACGCGTAGGATTTAGCTTACGCGTAAGCAGGAAAAAAGACTAAAGTTACGCGTAAACAGTAAGTTAGGCGTAGAAAGTTAGGCGTAGGATTACCTTATGCGTAGGACTAAGTCTACGCGTAAGATGAATCTTAAGCGTAATATTTTCTACGCGTAAGCTTATGCTTAAGCGTAAGATTAGGGTTTTATCCCAAGTGATCTTTTACACTTCACAGTGCAAAAGATATCCAAAGTCGACGTATTTTCAGACTTATCCAAGTAAGAAAACACGGAATAAACCAGAAAATTGAAGATCAAACCAAGGAAAGTCTTACGCGTAATTTTAGGGTTTTGTTACGCGTAAGATTACTCGTAACTGTGATTCTATCCAAATGTGTTTCTAAACCAGTTTTTGTGTGTTGAAATAGCTTCAATAACACCAAAATAACACAAAAGTGTGAAACTTGATGATCTAAAGCTCTTAAAACAGTTACGCGTAGGATAACACTTGCGTACAAAAACAAGCTTAAAAACAAGGAAAAACACGTAAAGTTCCAAACTTTTTGCCAAAAACCAATAGTTTAACACCTAATAACGTTGAAAGTACAAGAATCTTGGATTCAAAAGTGTAAAAAATTAGTTTTTAAGCGAACCAAAGATTGTGTTATCTTTACGCGTAAGACCCAAAACCAAAACTTCAAAAACAAAGTGTACACCCAACTATTTGGCGATTGATACCACTGTTAGGTCACTAGTTTTACAACACAAGCTTATAGAGAAAGAGATGAAGGCGGATGAACAAGTTAAACACACACACACACGTAATAGTATGACCGGTTATGCAAAGGAGTGAGTGAAAGAGAATAACTTGAACAACCAACCTTCAAATGAAGGTTATTACAATGTATTTATAGGCAAGGAGCTAGGGCAACACTCCCTCTCCTTCCCTATTCCTTATTGGGCTTGGGCCTCAGCTTATGGGCCTTCTACATAAGCTGGACCTTAAACAAACATAAAGGCCATAATAAAGCTACCTATTACATATGAAATATAAATACTTGAAATACTGTTTAGGAGTGATTCCAACATATTGTACTTCAGAACTTATGTTGTAACTCTTTTCTCATTAATCGAATGGTAACTTTTCAAAACGTCTCATTTAGAGGTCGTTTTCTATACCTTGTACTTTGTATTATGAAGTAGCACCCCATTGACACAGTCTTCCGCTGCGGTACTTTGGGGGTGTTACAACCCTCTCCCTAGTCTCCGATATAGGATCCAAAATATGCACAAATTGAGTCTAGAGCCACGAGATCATCAATAAATCTCATTAGGACACTTTCAAATGAAGACTCTCTATTTCACACAATGTGGAAAGAGAGATTATATCTTGAGTCCTACGCATTATCCTTGTGGTATTGCCAGAACATCCGAGTGATATGCAAACATATTCACAATGAAGATGGAAAGCCTTCGGGAGGCAACATCAAACAAGTTCCTGGTAGGTGGCATGTGAGATTTATTCAATATATCGATCATGTGACAACTGAACAGAAACAATGGGGCGATTCAGTCTTTTGAATCAATCCTGGTTCAGGTTATGGATTGACGGATACCTTTGAAAAACCGGTCGTTGTGCTTAAAAACTCTTTTCCTTAGCACATCGACTGTGTACGAATATTTCAAATCAAAAGGTGTTTATGATTGATAATTGATTTTCATTAAAACCTTCGTTGTATTGCAAAAACAATTTCTATTGAGCGATACACGATTGTTTTTTCAAATCTCTTTTTATCAATCAGTGAATCTCAATTCGCTGGTTCACTCACTCCGTGTTGTCTTCTTTGAGACGTTCCGGTTTGAGAACAGCTAGAGCAGCTGCGAAACCCTGTCAAGGAAATTCTTCGGAATTATACCTGATCACAGGCAGTACTTATATTGATCAACGGGGAACCGTGGGCCGTGTACCTCAATTCAACGAAAGTGATCAAAGACACTCTCGTGCGCTTTATTGCTAAATGTTTTATGCAGGTACACCCTACGTTTGCAGCTGATCAGAATGAAGTGGTCAATCCATAGCCGCATGCTCACTCAACACATTCATCTCGAAACAAATCATGATTAGTGCCTCAATGACTCTGATATTTTCACTCCATGCTTCTGCCACGCTGCTGCCAATAACATGAATCAATGAAAGCTTCCGCTACTCTGATGAGAAGATATCATGATCCCGAATGTGAGCATGTCGGTCCGAAAGTCACAACATCACATAATACCAACACCACAATGGATGTCTCAGAGATTTTTGTTAGCTGATGATCTCAAAAGCTGGCTCAAAATTATTATCATGTGGATCAGTAAAAGACCTCCACTTGGATTAACCAAACATGCAATGAGAAGAATCAATGACTACGAGCTTCGGAGCAAAGTACTACATCAAGAATGCAAGAACAATTTTTTAATGTAATATCTGTTTGTATTCAATGTAATTTTAGTATATGTTTGAGGTGACCTCCCTTAGGGGGAGATTGTTAGGAATTAGAAATTCCAAGTATTAAAGAGTCGGTCACCTCAAGTATATGTAATCGTTAGAAAGCTCGTAGTCGTAGTTCTTTTAAGCTAAGTAGTATTTAGTTAAGTAACACCGTGGAGGACGGACAGGTCTTTATCCACTGTATGCCTGATCCACAGCCCGTTGTGTGGCGTTTTATTGTAAGACTATAAATACTCTCTACCTTCCAAGGTAGAGAGTTGGAGCTCATAATAAGATTTTTATTTCTCTCACTAAAGTTCCCAAACCTCTAACTTTCTCTCTCTAAAAACCACTTGTACGCCTACTTTGTGTCATGGTTTGATGTGTATGTGAAATCCAATATCTTACACTTTACCACCTAAATTCCACCCAAAATGTGAGGATCGCCCTTAGATTAGTAGGAATTAAAGCATTCATCTTTAATGCTTAGAGTGTGAACCGGTAGTATATTAGATTCTAGAACTTGTTTTGTGATGCATTCCGAGATCGCTAGTAAGACTACACTTGTATAGTTAGGAATAACTAAATGATAAGAGGCATTAGGATAACCCTTGTTGATACCCGTAATATAATTACTTCTTCCACATAGGTTGAGTAATTCCCCCACACCCTTTGCGTTGTACTCATCTTTAGTACACGATACCCCTAGTTAACCCCTCAGAGCCTATCCTTTTCGCGGTTCTCGTGATGTTTTGGTTTTTCCAGAATATCAATGAAGAGCATTGTTTACACCCCACCCCCAAATATACACCCAAATCGCCTTAGTCTACCCTGTATGCTCTCACTTTTAGTGCATTATTGTTATCACCCTAAACCCTTAGTTCAATTATCTAGTTGCTTGCATGAGTTGCTAAGTCGATTCATATCCTTTGTACACAGTTTTGGGACGATTGGGACTCATGGGAAAAAGTTAAAGTTTATAAAATGATTGAAAGGGAATGCTAAACTCCCTAATTTGCGTAATAACATACCCCAAGTGTTTTGATCTTTTCAATTCGGGTCAAATTAGTGTTAGAGTAATAAAAACTCAAGTGTAGGGATGTGCCTATAAATCCCTATCATTTTGATGTTACCGTAGAGGATGGTAGAGTAAAAGTGTATGAAAAAAAATCGAAAAAAAAGAGAAAAAGGGAAAAGAAAAAAATAGAGTGATAAAAAAAAACAGACTACCATCCTACATCTATCCTTTAAGTTTATGTTTGTTTGTTTCAGTTAGCTAGAGTCTAGAGTGTCGAGTCTTGGCTTAGCAATGCCATTCTTCGTATGCATGTAACATAGAGATTCTTGACTTGCCACCACTAAATAGCCTATCCCACCAAACCCTTTGTTTCTCTACCGTAAGCCTAACGTTACAACCCTTTAAAGACCTCTTTGATAGTCTTTCCTAGGTGCTTACGCCAAAGCGATGGAGGTTTGATCTATTCTCAAGCCTATGGTAATCTATGTACTAGGACCGGTTAATGAGTGTTAATCTTCCATTTCCAACTTGTTATATTTCATATACACCCGAGAGAGATGTGAGTATCCAAACACCCTATGTGAGGTGCTAGTATGTAATTTTCATGCTTGTTATGACTTTTGCGGGGCTTATATGTGTTGTGGACTGTTTTAAACCAATGCTTCATGACCCTTAACTTATAAATTAATTGGCTAAAAGCACATTTGCATGAGGACAAGCAAATACCAAGTGTAGGGATATTTGATAAGGTTTTAAAATGTACCTTTTTGAGGGGTCGTTTAAGCCCTTATTTGATCACTTTTGTATCCGTTATTACTTAATATCGTTCCTTTTCACTTTTTAGGTCTCTTGAAGGCAAATTGCTGTAATGGCACTTATTTGGACGAAAAGGCGCGAATATACGAAGAAAATGGCCAAAGTCAAGAATCGAGACGCTCAAGCTGCTGAATGACAAGGTGACGGCGTCACAGCTTATACGCGACGCCGTCGGAGCATTTTGTGACAGCACAGAAGCCAAAATCCATATTTTCAAGTGACGATGTCAGGCTTTAAAAGAGTAGGCCGTCGCAACTCAGACGGCCTAGATTTGATCCAGACGGCGTCAGAAGCTGAAGAGGACGGCGTCACAAGCACAAGGTGACGCCGTCGCAAGTCTAACATGGCCAAGACGAAACCCTAATGACGGCGATCCGACGGCGTCACAAAACATAAGGTGACGCCGTCGCATATGTAGTCTTATATATAGAATCCGAATTTTTCAGTATTGGTGTGTAGTCTTTTGGAGTAAAAACCTAAACTGAACCAAGGCTGTCTTGTACAGTATTTTAGGGTTCCAAACCCTATCTTACATCAAGATAAGTGTTTTACTTCATTAATTCAATTATGTCTTTGATTATTTGTGTGTATGCTTGCATGTTCTCCATGTCTGGCTAATTTACTTGTGTGTTTGCTTAGGGAATATGAAACTTAATTATTGAATATTGATTGGTTGTCTCTTATCTTAGTTGTTAATGATCTAGTAATGCGATAGGTAATTCGTTGTGTACTTAATGCTTGATTAATCTTTGTGAACCTTAGGTTATAGCACCTTGAGTGGTTGTAAGCTAAACTATCCAAAGAGGCCTTAGAGTTAGAGTTTATGATCCCTAGTGGTATTTTGTAGACGAGACCCTTTGGTAACTTCAAAGAGTTAGGGATAAACGCATACCCTACAACTTTAGACACACAACGCGATTAAGAATAAGGACGTGACAATTCAACCACCAATAGGAGATAATTAAGGAGTAGTAAAACCTAAGTAAACACATCTTTAAACTATCATACGAGCACACAATAATTAGACATAGACTACATACACCTTAGGTTAGATAATTAGATAAGTAGAGTAATCGGTAGCAATATCAACCCCCAAATCCAAACCCCGAGATTCGTACTTTCCCATTTCCAAAAAAAAACATAAAAAAGATAAAAAAAAATAATCTTCCTCAACCCCAACCTTAACGTAGTAACTTCTCATTAGCATTCCTATTCCCCTAGAGAACGATATCAATACCCGTGGCTTACCCTAATACTACACTACAACGATTAGGTTCACTGCCTAGGGTGTTATAAAACTTGCTCGAAGAAAAGGAAGTTCCTTTGCCCCGAACGACGAGTGTAGCGTTATCAAAGGCTATGGCTATGACCATATGGTCAAGCCACGACTTACCACAAGACCAAGAGGTTGCTCTCTCTCAACCCACAATAACTAAGGTCGTAGCACCACCTGAGTTAGCTAAGTTTCGACTAAGCAACTCCTTGGTATAATTGGTCCTAGCCCAACGACCCATCCCACTGTCGACCAAACCATAGCGGGTTTCGAGTGACTCGACACAAGGATGACTAAGGTGAAAGACGCACTAACACTTCCATTAACCTAAGCCAATGTATCAATATATCCCAACTAACAATTTTTACCTTTTCACAAACTCAATTATCCATTTAATGGTTCTATCGATAGGTAATAAAATCACAACTTGGCAAATCTATTTCTTTTACAATATACAATCGACTAGAAAAAGAAAAATGTGAACATCCGATTTACAAATTAACTTAACCAATAATCCTCTATCAATTCTTATAACAAGATGAACTATATCAAAGAGTAAATTAAAACCTTACAACAAATGGAAGAGTCGATCGGTAAAGAAAAGAAAACAAAGAGCCACCAAACGCAGGAACACCAACCGAATCCATAGGAACCACTAAACACTTCAAACCCTTTTTTTAGTTTTTCTTTTGATGTGAGTTGTGGCATCTAATCCATTGAATGATGGTGGTATTTAAAGTAGTAGAAAGGGGTGGTTTGACTTGTACTTTCGACCTTTGGAAGGAGGTAGTGACCCTTCTGTAGTAACATCACCAGGATAGCGCAGGTCTTCACGTGTCACCCTTGGTGTTTTCTTCAGCCGTGACCCACAGAGACCAGAAACGCAGACAGGGACCTTGATTCCTTGTCGATTTGCTTCTATGGAAAAAGCCAATAATGGATTCAAGTATGGTTAAGGTTGACCTTTGAGGTGGAAAGGTTGTATGGGAGGTTAGCTATTTTTTTGAGATGGAAGCGCGTATGGTGGAGGTAGGGAGAGAGAGAGAGGCGATTTTGGAGGTGAAGAGTAGTAGGGTGTGGGGCGTGGGATCAAAGGAAAAACAGATTAGATGATAAGGGCGTGGGTTTGTGGGGATAAGGGTAGAGATATATTTTGATTTTATTAGTTGGAAAATGTAGTTAGTGGATATTTTGAGTATTTATTTGGTATTAAGTGTATTTTGTATCCCGTTGTCTAACTCGTAAAAGTAAAATGCTCAACGTGAAAAATATTTTACTTATATTTCCGGACATGTTTTAAATAAACTGATACGATGATGTGATTTCTGATTTTTATTAACTCGTTTTTTTTCGTGTTTTCTTTTATTATACTGGTACGCGTACATACTCGTAAGACAAGAAAATTTCTTGTGAGACTGATTTAGTTATCAGTAAATATTAGGCATAGTTAAATAAGACTACTCGAATATGCATAAATTTTTATGCAAGAAAAATGAAGTGTACACGCTAAAATGCTCAATTTAGATCAAGTAAATTTTGTTAAATAATCTAGTTCATTAATGTGAAAGTTAATGATAGTGAAATTTTACAGGTGGCTACAATCAATCCTAAGCCAATTTTCAGCTTTAAAGTCTTCTTTACTTGACTCGAACTTGGCTATTTCATTCGTTCATTCCTTCTACCATCCTTGTGACGCTGTTTTTCGGCCGCCACTTTCTCTCTCCCCAAGCCGATAATACAAGAAAACTATTCTCTCTCCCCTATGGAGATTTCCGGTCGCCACTTTCTCTTTTTTCGGGCCATAAAACCTCTTTTACACGTCCTCTCTACCCTCTAGTTTTTGGGTATGCAATACGTTGTATAAGGTTGCGTTTTTATATTAAGAAGTGGCAGTTGTAGATTTATTGTTAACCCTTATAATATCTTTTTCGGGCGTTTTACGATTGAAACCCACAACCTTAATATTTAATATCTCTTTCAATCGTACGACTCACCAACAATTATTGTTGAGTGGGCCGGTGGCTTTGAATTTTCTTTTGGGAATATCAATCGCTTAATATTTAATTGTTTTTGTTTTACGCATGCATGGGAATATCAATCGATTTATATTGTTTTTGTTCGATTATATTAATCTGATTGGTTGATTCTTTGATTGGTCGGTTGGGTTAATTTATCGTACAACCAATTTTTGCATGCGTTTCTCATTCCGATCGTACCTATAATTTCTCAATCCAATATTTTTGCGTTAGATCTGATGCTTTAACGAAACCCTTTACTAGGGTTTGATCTTTATTCGTTTGGAAGTAAACCCTTATTATGGTTTTATCGGTACTTTGCTTCGTTGGTTATGTATTGAACGTGGGTTAGAGAGAGATGAAATCTGGTTATTGGTGGACGATTGGTTGGAATTGACTTGTTTAGAAACGTTTTTTTTGTGTGTTTTATTCCACCTTGGGGGTCCTTATGTTATGTTATAATCATTTGTCGTATGGCTTGGCATTAAAGTAGCAAAATGATGTTTCGATGTCTCTTTTGTGGCACCCAGCATGGTTAGTAATGATGCAATGATGTGTGATGTTGCTATTATGGTTATGTGTGTTGCTGGTTAGAATGTGGTTTGTTCTTATGCAACGGATTATCTTAGCTAAGTTTATTGAATGGATCTTCTTTGATCATTTTATACATATATGTTGTTAAACATCAAGGGTCAGGTCTGTTCAAGAAGATGGAAGATTTTAGATGTGGAAAAGTGAGTTATTCCTTGCAGGTTGCTGTTCTTGGATCAAGGCTGATGGGATCAATTCAAGACCCCAATCTTGTTTGTTTTTGCATCTACATGGGACCTAAAGGTTTACTCTAGATTTGTTGTTTGGAAGTTGCTACTGAAAACCCTGCTAGATCAAAGTTTGTTTAGTTGCTAATATGTGGCAAGGGGTTTTCGTACATTTGGATGTTCGTGCGTTTCAAGTTCCAGTATCTACATGGGATCTATGGGGCTGATTTGATGACGATACTCTTACTAACGACCTGGTTTGATGTTATTTAGCTCCTGGTCGATTTGGTGCTTTATTTTGGAAGTCGTGTACTGGTGGTTTGTGATGAGGTTCGACATGGTTATGTTCATCGCTTATTCTACCTTCACGTTGGTATTCTTCCTCTCGATCTTGTTTCATGGACATAATCCCTTTTTTAAAGGATCGTTTGGGATTCATTATTGTAAGTTAGAGTTTTTTAACTCTATTTTATTCGCGTCCGATCCGATGAGCTAAGTGTTACATTGAACTTTCTGATTGGTATTGGGCTGTTGTGGAAGTCACTACAACAATCGGATGGACGGGCGAGGAGAGTTTCGCCAGGGACACTGAGTCCCCGATGAAAGCCACTAAACGAAAAAATAAAATATGACGTGGCACATGTATACGCTATGGAAAATTCAACCAACACTTTCGGCGGGGACATGTCCCCGGTGAAAGTACGTTAGATTTTTATCAAACTTTGACCGGCTAGTCAAAATTCAACGTAACCTTTCTCTGGGGACTTGTCCCCACCGAAAGTGTATTTCACGTTTACCAAAATTGACCAAAGTCAAAAGCATGCTAATTGTTCGCGGGAAAATTCCCGCCAAACCTTTCCCCGAAGACATGTCCCCGGCAAAAGTAATATTTACAAAAATACTCTTTATTGCAACTATTAATACATAACTAAAACCCCGATGCTTGGAAAAACATAAATAACCCAGTTGTCAATTCTCACAAAACACACGTAACAATATAATGGCTGATTACACAATGGAAAAAGAGTAGTCGCTGGTTTTATCATCGATATATCTCTTTACTCGAGTTCTTGATACGTATGGGTCAAAAATTTATGATGAATATGGTTCTTATAAGAACATAGACCCTGTTGATGAGAGACCGCATTCTGGAATGGTTAAGGAAAGAGCCATTCTACATGGTGTATTTGGACTCTAAAGCTAATGATGTTGGAGGAGAAAACACGCTGGAAGCTGAAGCAATGTTTGAGCAGTTCGTCAAGCAAAGGAAGGAAAAAGATGAAGCTGAAAAAAGCCCGTTCGATTACACATTTGATGATGCGGGAAATAGGGTAACAAATCTTGAAGCATTGTTTGAATAGTTCGTCAAGCAAAGGAAGGGAAAAGATGGTGCAGGTTCTAGCAGAATTAGAAGTAGCAGGGAAAAAAATTGAATGGGCGATGTTTGTTATGGTCTATGTCGTGTGTATCATATCGTTTGAGTTGTTTCGTTTGCTTGCCGAGTTGTTTCGTTTGATCTGTTTCGTTTTTTTGTCAAGTTGTTTCTTTATTCATGTGTAATTTAGTATTGGAAAAGGGGTGTTTGGAAACCATAATCTTGTTAACTAAGAACATGGTCAGCTTTACAAATCCAGCATGTGCTTTGATTTATAAAAATACTTGACAGATACATACTACAAGAACAACAACAACATCAACAACAACAATTACAACTACAAGAACAACTACTACTTTGATCAACAACATCAACAAGAACAACAACAACAGCTACAAGAACAACAATAACTACTACTACTACATATGAAGATTTTCCATGTCACCTAACAGCTCACAAAGTAATGCATCCGACTGACATGCGTGGTCGTCAAGAATCCTTGCCATCTCAAGTCTGGCCTCCAGCAACCTTACTCTTGTCTCTAGCACATGTTTTTGTGATTCCAGCAAGTTTATCCTAAGATCTTTTTTATTGCAGCTCTAGCACTCTGTTGGTGCAGATCCAGAACCTTGAGAAGAGATTGTTCTTAAGTACTCGTCAAATTTATCCCTCCACATAAAATATCCGCACCCATTATCTTCTTTTATGGGCTGTTACATAATAAGAAAATTATAAGAGATTACAACCCAATTACTTGTATATTTACATAAATAAGAAATGTATGATTGTTCACCTTTGACAGAGGACATGCATAATATTATCGTCCAGATGAATATTCTCTATGTGGTGTTCTTAATCTTATATTTCCTGTTCCACAAGAACACATAAAAGGATTAAATGGCTCCATCTCAGGTTTTGAAATTTGTGTGAAGATAAGAGGTTGTGAGGTTGAGTGGTTTTGAGGATAAGAGGTTGTGAAATTTGTGCAAAGATACAAGAACTATATAATATGTTTGTCATGTTGGTGGGAAGTTTTGGCGCTATTTTTTGTGGGAATTTTTGGCGCCATTTTTTTGGTGGGAAGTTGAGACCAGTAGACAACTGCAAGAATTTGGACCTATGCATTGATGTATTGATGTATATAAATAATAATAATAATAATTTATATATACTTGGTCGTTTAACATGATACGTATACCATAGTACCTATACTCGGGTGTTTAACATGATACGTATACCATAACACCTATACTTGGTCATTTAACATGATACGTATACCATAGAAATTTTTTAGGTTAAATTTAAATTGATTTGTTATTAATTTAGTTATTGAAAATGATAATAAAGATTTTTTTAAATATGCATATTGATTAAAACACCTTTTGCCGAGGACATGTCCCCGGGAAAACTTTTCATGATTTTTTTATTTTTCCCTCCCATCTTTTTACTTTATCCCGCCATAACCTTCCCCGGGGACATGTCCCCGGCAAAAGTCTTGCTAGAAGACAAACAAAGTTTTGGCCAGGGACCTGTCCCCGGCGAAAACTAATCGTAAAAGTCACCTCAATTATTAACCAGATATGCTTTTCACAAATGAGATAAAAAAAAAAAACAAACCCACACAGCTGCTGCTGCTCCACCTCCTTCATCTTCATCTTCATAGCACCACCTCCATCACCGCATCACCTCCACCACCACTACATCACCGCGCGCACCTCCACCACCACTGATAAGGTAAGTTTCTGGTGTTGAACTTGTTCTGGTGAACTTGTTGTGTTATTAGAGGCTCCAAATTAGAAATCGTGTAGGAAGATGTTTTGTTAGCTTAACTTCTAGATCATGTGTATTATCAATGAAATCACTTTTTGTATGTGTTTATGTAACGTAGGTTTTGTTTGTAGCAATATATCATCATTCATTATGTATAAAACCTATTACATAGGTATGAACGAAATAATGTGTTGAAGATGGTAAAAACTGTGGAAAAAATGAAGCCACGAGAGATGCTCTTCATTGTCACAATTTTTGGAAAATGTTAAATGATATAAAGTGAATAATCATATTACTTGTACCTCTTTATACATTATTTTCCTGTATTTTTGGTTTGTCATTTCAAAATATATTTTTGGTTGTCGATTTCACCAAATCTGCTTTGATGCAATACATTTTATAAACAAAATGTAGTATTATATTTTTATTTTACTTTAACTTTTTATTTTAACTTCTTGTGTTAAACACGGGTTACTTATTATCTGGTATGATGATTTTGATGTGTCTTGAGCTATAAATTTATAGATGATGAGTGATTGTAATTTGTGTGGGATTAATCGATTTTGTGTTGTCCATGAGACAATCACAAACTATGGCTAAAAAGCTAAGAAGCATCTAACTGCCGTACTAATATTATTTCCCTTTGGATGATATCATGATACATTAAATGAATAATATTATTATGTTAATGTGATAAAAATGATAATCTAACTTTTCCAATAAATGAATTTACGAAGTTGCAATATTTTAACCTTCTTTGTTACTAGCTATGAAACTCATTTGTCGAACTTTATTTCGACTTAGTACTTTATCTGATTAAGATGAATGTATTGACTTCTCATAAGAATATTGAGAAATTTGTATCTGTAACCGCTTATTATGTGCTTTGCTTTTATACTTGTAGGAATATAGGGTGTCATGGGTGCCAAGCCGAGGCCAAGCCGCGATCACAGCCGAGGCTAAGCCACGACCACAGCCGAGACCACAACCGAGGCCAAGCCGCGACCACAACCGAGACCAAAAGGTAAGATATGTCATTGCATATTTTAAATAGTTTAGGGTTTTAGGTAATGAGAACTATCCAAGCATCGGGTATCAAAAAGACCCTTTAAACCATTAGGGTTGAATTGGTCATTTTAACAATTAGGGTAGGAGAGTAGGATGGTGGATTTTGGGACCTAAACTAAGATCTTGGCAAGGTGTTGGGGTCCACCCCCTTTCATGTGCAATAGCACTTTAACTAGGTTAATGAGATCATGTTGTTTCATCTGCTTGTGATACAAAAGATTTGATCATGTTTGCTTACGACTTTTTGAATAGTGTGTCTAGGGTTTAGGGTTGGTGAAAACATGAGAATGGTGTTAGTGTGTCTAGTTAAAGTGCTATTACACCATTTCCCGACATCATTTCATTCTCCTTTTTACAATGATCTTCCCAAAAACTCACCAACAATTCTCTCCTATATTATCAAACAACAAAAATGAAGTTAGCGGCTGTGACACGTGGCTTCTCTGATGGTTTACGACGAGGAGGTACACGGTTTCTTGGTCCAGTAGATACAGGAAAAGTGTACAGCCCATTTCTTGTTACGGTTTGTTATGGTTCCCTGATGATGAGGGTTGAATCTTGACGGGTAGAAATGTGGTGCAAAAGGGTTTAGCTTGCTTTGAGAGTTCATAACTGTGTGTGTGTTTTTAGTATGTGTTTCTAGGTTTGAAACTCTGTATGTGTGTGAGAGAGAGAGAGAGAGCCGAGATGATAAAAAGAGAGATAAATGGGTTGGTGAGAGATGAATGATAGTGATGGTATAGTGGCGAGAGATGAAAGGGTTTGTGAGGGTGCCTCATTAACCCCACTTCACTCGGCACCATTCCAGCACTATCATTACAAACCCTTTCATCTCTCTTCTTATCATCTCTCTCTCTCTCTCTCTCTCTCACACACACACACACACATACACACACACACAGAGTTTCACACCAAAAAACATACACTAAAAACACACATACAGTTATGAACTCTCAAAGCAAGCTAAACCCTTTTGCACCACATTTCTACCCGTCAAGATTCAACCGTCATCATCAGGTAACCATAAAAAACCATAACAAAAAATGGGTTGTACACTTTTCCTGTATCTACTGGACCAAGAAACCGTGCACATCCTCGCTGTAAACCATCGGAGAAGCCACGTGTCACGGCCACTAACTTCATTTTTGTTGTTTGATATTGTAGAGCATTGTTGGTGATTTTTTGGGAAGATCATTGTAAAATGAAGAATGAAATAATGTCGGGAAATGGTGTAATAGCACTTTAATTAGACACACTAACACCATTCTCATGTTTTCACCAACCCTCAACCCTAGACACAATGTTCAAAAAGTCGTAAGCAAACATGATCAAATCTTTTGTATCACATGCAGATGAAACAACATGATCTTATTAACCTAGTTAAAGTGCTATTACACATGAAAGGGGGTGGACCCCCAACACCCTGCCAAGATCTTGGTTTAGGTCCCAAAATCCACCATCCTACCCTCCTACCCTAATTGTTAAAATGACCAATTCAACCCTAATGGTTTAAAAGGTCTTTTTGATACCCGATACTTGGATAGTTCTCATTACCTAAAACCCTAAACTATTTAAAATACATAGGTTAAGCTTTGGACAAACCCGAAGAAGCAAAAGATATCGGAAGTCAAATGACAAAACCGCCTGGCGAACAAGAGTTCGAGCCTTATGTGTTAGGATATGTTTGTAGAGAATAACATGGTTAGGATTCTCATTAAATGGATTATACGTATAGTTTTGGACCATTTGCGGATAGGTAGCTTATGTATAGTTTTGCACCATTGGCGATTTTGTAAACACATGACTATGTTACCGGTTAATGGTTATATATGATATTATGTTTAGCGAATTTGTGTTGTTGTAGCATAAAATAGGTTCTGAAAACAGGTTGATACATTGTAGATTTTTTCTGGAAAAAATCTGGAAATTACCCATTTTGCAGCAATTTTCTGCAAAATGGGTCAAAGGCTTCCCCGGGGACATGTCCTCGGCGAAAGAAGATTAGATCATCTATAATTTTCCATTTTCCCTGGGGACATGTCCACGGCAAAAGTTGGTGCCACGTCGGACGTGTTTGACCAGCGCAAAATGGCTGCGGGACTCACATGTCCCCGGCAAAAGTGGACTCTAGTCCCTGATGAAAGTATTCCCGAGAGGGTATTGCCAGGGGACTTTCGCCGGGGACTTGTCCCCGGGGAAAGCTTTCACAAGGGACTTATCCCCGGCGAAAGCCCTGATATTTCCCTTGCGAAAGTCACGATTGTTGTAGTGAGTCATGGTGGGTGGTGTCGATGTTGATACTACAACCAAGAGTACGTTTGGTATACGGTTTGCGGGGTCTCTTTCGGTGACTCGGTGTTCTAATTGTTTACCAATTTGGTGTCGTGAAAGTTGGTGGTGCACTCAAAGGCTATGTTATGCAGATCTCGAAGAATGGAGTTGCTCACCTTGGATGCGGTTCTGTGAACCAGTTTTTATTTACATTTAGATTGTATTTTAAATGTAATTGTTAGTTATAGCTTTTAGCTATTGGTTTTTCTGCATTTTGCAGTTGATTTAGCCTATGCAATAGGCTGAGGGCATGGGATTCACCCATGTCAATTGTACTTAAATGTTTTTTGGTGTAATGAATTTTATCAGGGTGAATTAACCCTTTTACCAAAAAAAAAGAATTAACATTTTATTTTTTAAGTATTATTTCTATCATAAACAAGTGAAAACGTGACAATAAATGGCTTGAATGACCTAAAATATATCACCAAATTACAAGTCATCAATTCACATACGTGCTCCTTCAGGCTGGCACACCAAAGAGGCCGGCGACTCGGTCGTCGGTCCTCCTTGATGTGGGGATTCGGTTGGCGGATTTTTTTCTTTTTGTTTTCGATCGTCTGCTCGACCAATAAGAAGGGTTTCAATTTTTTTAAATGAACGACTTGAAGACCTATTGATTCTAAAAACTGTGGATCATTCGGACCTTTCAATTTATAGATATAGATCTCGGACGAAATTTAATTTTTATTTTATTATTAATGCAATTTAATTTTGTTGTTAAAAAAAATATGAATGTCGCCTTAGGCCAGGTTGTTTAGTTTTTTTATTAAGTCCTGTTAAATTAAAGTGTTTGTCTAGATATATGTTTGTCTGTTTGTAGATGAATAAATGATTGTTTGTTTTGTGTGTTGAATAAAGTGTCTAAATTAGAGAAAAATTATTGTTATACCCCTTTATTTGATATAAAATTAAGAAGTGTGAGGGTAAATATGTAAAATTAGAATAAAAGGGATGGACTTAATTTGTAGACCTTCATTTCCCTAGCTTTTTCTAGAAGGCCACATGTTAGTTTTAAGCACTAAACAAACATCCATTTGGTGTTTTAATTAACTTACCTATTTTTCAATTAAGACACATTAAGTTGTTATCAAACACTACCTTAAGGCTTGTTTGTTAAATTTTTTTTATTAAGTGATTTCTAATTAAGAGATGACTTAATGCAGACAACCTCCGTTTTATTGCTTAAATATTTTCAGTCATATTTCTCTATTAAGTCACAAACAAACATTTTTAATATGACTTAATAGATTCAGTTTTTTCATATTAAGTTCGTAGCCAAGCATACTTTGTCAGATGTTGGTTTATTCAAAAATAAAAACGTGAAGTACATTGATCCTTTTCCACTCACCTAAATCAGACGTATTACCTAAATCAGATGTGTTTGATAGACAACATTTTCACTTTGTTTAAAATGTGTGACAATGAAACATGTTTTGTTAAGTTAAAAAAAAACATGTTTTGTTGGTTTATGGAGGTTTTCATGTTAGAAAAGTAGTGCTCTATTTTCTTGTTTAAAATAGTTGGGGTTACATGTGTAGCAAAGTAAATGGCTACACACTAATCATAATATATTATATGAACCATCAAATGATCTTCTAACCAGATTTGTTAACTATTAAATGGTGTACCATCAAATAGTGTTCAAAGAGATTATTGTTGTGTCGGTTCAGTTGATTAAACAAATATAAAACTATTTTTTTGTTGTGTTATTAAACAAACATCTAGTTAAATAGTTCGTGGAACGTTTCATCGGTGCATTATTCAAGTTTAGGTGATGTAATTTCGGGGTGTTAAAACATAGTGTTAACTCAATTTCGTGTTTAATGTGCAATTACCTTTTGATATGCTCAACCAATATCCACTTTTACTTAAATTCGCATCACATAGTCACCTTTTTATTTATGTGCATTTATCATGTTAAGCAAAGGTCTTCTTAATATAGAAATATTTAAAATTCAGGGCTTATTATAATAAAATTTAATAGCTTCATCATTACAAGTTTTTAAGCTAAAAATACAACTATTTTAATGATATTAATATAGTCAATGTTTTTAAAGTAGTTAATTACTTCTCCTGTCTTAAAATTATTGTCATGAGAGAGAAATAACAATTTTTAATAAAAGTAGGGTCATTTTAATTTTTAACCACTTAAATGAAATTTTCCCCACTTTATTTTCTAATTTTTAATTAAAAAAGAAAATGGACAATTATTTTTGGACATCTCGAAAAGGAAACATGCAACTATTAAAATACATATTACACAAGAAATACAAATTATCAAGCATATTGTAAAACCAACTTAAACACAATTTATACATTAAATGTCACTAATACAAATAATAAAGCATATTATACAAATATTCAAGCCTAAACGAGCACCGACGACTTTTGACTTTTGATGCTGTTAACATTATTTCAGAATACCTGCCACTACAACGTCCGGTACCGTACTAATAAGATAATAAATATAAGAGTAAAGTCCAAAATACATCCATGTGGTTTGCCCCGTAACGATGTATACATCCCTAAACTTTTTTTTGGCACAAAATCATCCCTCCGTTAGTAAAGTTGGCACAAATACATCCCTCCGTTAGCAAATTCAGTTAATAAGGACTAACGGTGCAAATTTTTCTCCGTTATCTGCCACATGTCATTGGGTCGGATCAATGAACGGGTCGGGTTGCCACGTGGACAAATGAGGTGGTGCCACGTGGCATTGGTAAAATATAGAGTAAAGTCCAAAATACATCCCTGTGGTTTGCCCCGTAACGTTGTTTACATCCCTAAACTTTTTTTTGACTTGGTTTGAACCTCGAAAAAATTCCCCAAGCATACCGTCAGACTCGTTTTTTTGTGCTCTTTCCAATGGTATGCTCGGGGAATTTTTTCGACTTGGTTTGAACCTCGAAAAATGCAAAAATCATTGTTTTTTCTTTGTTTTAGCATTTTTTGAGGTTCGTTTGAAATCAAAAAAATTCCCCGAGCATACCATTGGAAAGAGCATGAAAAAATGAGTCCGACGGTATGCTCGGGGAATTTTTTCGACTTGGTTTGGACCTCGAAAAATGTGAAAACAAAGAAAAAACTATGATTTTCGCATTTTTCGAGGTTCAAACTAAGTCAAAAAAATTCCCCGAGCATACCATTGGAAAGAGCACGAAAAAACGAGTCTGACGGTATTTTCCTCAATTTTTGAACCGGCCCAGAACCCCTTTAAAATGACAGGTCAAATTTCTATTTGACCTTTTTTACTTATAAAAGACCAACTAAGATGGGTTAAATAGAACCAAATGGACTAATATACATGAAGGTATGCCCATCTCAGATGGGTATCACCTTTGTCTCCCACTCAACCCTGCAGGGTTCGATCCCAGCGGAGGTAAAGTTAGCATTTATTTTCTAACGCCACGTGGCACCACCTCATTGGTCCACGTGGCAACCCGACCCGACCCGACCCATTTACCGACCCGACCCGTTGCCACGTGGCACCACTCATGTGGTGACACGTGGCGTTGACCAACGTTGACCACAGGGACGAATTTGTAAATAAATTTAAGGACTTTGGTTGCAATTTGTTCCTTGCCACAAGGACGATTTACGTAAATATAACGGAGAAAAATTTGCACCGTTAGTCCTTATTAACTGAATTTGCTAACGGAGGGATGTATTTGTGCCAACTTTACTAACGGAGGGATGATTTTGTGCCAAAAAAAAGTTTAGGGATGTATACAGCGTTACGGGGCAAACCACAGGGATGTATTTTGGACTTTACTCTAAATATAAATACTTCATCCGTCTTAAAAAAATATTAATTATGATTTGTATTATTTTTAAAAAAGAAAAATACTTTTAGTCACAACCAACCAAGTTTTCTGTGAGTTGGTATGTATGAAATCAATTGGTGCACAATACTAAGAGCACCCGCTGCCATCATACAAAATGCACACCATTCCTAGATAGACACCAAATGGCTTGAGCTATTTTGGTGCCATGACACCGCCCCCTTGCCATTGTCTAAGCCAATTTTTTGGCGTCATGCCATTGTTGTTTTACTTTTCTCTTTTTAATGGTGTTTTATTGTTGAGTTTGTGTTTAAATTGAGTATGACGGTTCTTTAAAAGAGTGAAATTGCTTGACCCATAAGTGTACTGTGGAGGTATTTTGATGTATGAATGTGAAAAATGAAATGGCGAAATAACGCTATAGTGACAAAACGACTCAAGCCATAATATTTGACGCTCTAAGATCTCACTTTTAGAAAGAAAAAAAAATCTATGAATTTTGTAGAAAGAAATTTCATTTAGGACAGAGTAAATTTATGATTATTGTTTCAGTTTTGAAACTCTTTTAGGACAAACTAAGACTGCGTTTAGTATGCGCCTATTGGAATGGATTTATGAATTTCATTCCGATTAATGGTGTTTGTTTAGTGGGCTCAAGAATGAAATGAGTATATCATAGTTATAAGTTCATTACACACCAATTTAGTGTCTATGAAATCCATTCCGGCAAGCCCATTTCTTTTCCACTATAAAATTCAAATATCTATACACTTTTTCATTCCACATTTTATCAACCAAAGATAAACATATACTTTTTTATATCCATTATCATTTTACCCAAAATCATTATCTACAAATGAAATCCTAAAATGCAATGTTTAATATGGTTGAGTTGCGACAAAAGAAGTAGGTATCCCAACACTAGATATGAGATAATCACTTTTGCAAAACACTCACCCAAACACGCCCTTAGTACACAGTAACTAACTTTTGACACCTATAAGTAAGCTGTAATGTATTTGTAATCGTGCCCCCTTCATAGATTTTATGGTTTTTTCAAACTTATACAAGTCATAGAAAACAAGCCACAGAACGTTCTTTTTTACTAGTGTAGGGTCTTAACTTAAGTTTCAAATCTTGGCCAGGCCATGAGTTGAACTTGAGCCTATCATTCTTTATACATGCCAAATAAGCTCTGACACCGCTTAGACTAGAGGTGGCAGAATAGGTGTGGCGGACATGCCTGGTAACATGTAAAAACAGGCTGGGCTGGGCTGTGCTGTACTGATCTGCAGCCACATCAAGATGTACAAATATCTTTTTGCGCTGAAAGTCATATCTGTAGTATGTGCTGTATGCAAACACGTGGAAAATTCTTGTGTCAACTTCATCTTGAACCATGCAAGTTTAAAAGTTTGATAAAAACATATCTGAATCCCATAACAGAATAGATATAAATTACCAATGGCAATAAGATCAATAACAGACAAGCGCTTAGCCAACTGAATCCCATCAGCTTTATTAGCATCCTCAACTTTTTTTCTTCTTACTAAACATCCCATAAACCCACCGCTCACTTTTTCCATAACTAGCTTTCATTAATTATTATTATAACTGAATGTTTTTAGGGGATTACAACCCTAAATAGCGTAATATGTGGAGGCTCAAATTTTTATACAGTAACAGTAGTATTTTATTTTATAAGATGGTACGTGTAGTGGCAGAATATGTCGTGTAGTTTATTTAATTATTTGAAAATGATTGTATGATACGTATCTCATCCGATCTTATCCTGCAGTACATATCATAGTCACGGTTAATGTTATTTTTATATTTTTTACTTGTTGGTAAATATAGTTAACTTATAGTAATATTTTGGGAAAATGATAAAAAAATGCATCGAACTTGACACTTTTTGTCATTGTGTGTTGTCAACTATTTTTTTTTTCATTGTAACATAAACCTTTTGAATTTTTGTCATTGTATGTAGCCAGTTAGGTGAATTTGTGTTATTGTATGTACCCAGTCAGGCTTAGCGTTACCTCGTTAGTCCTTATTTACTAACGGTCGTTAGTAAATAACTTAAAATTTCGTTCTCTTACGTTTTTATTCGTTTTCATCCTTTATTATACGTTTTCGTCCGTTTTTATACTTTTTCGTCCGTTTTATACATTTTGGTCCAATGCTTTCATCCGTTTTTTATATTTTCGTTTGTTTTCGTACGTTTTCTTATGTTTTAGTCCGTTATTATACGTTTTCGTCCGTTTTTATACTTTTTCGTCCGTTGTATACATTTTGGTCCAATGCTTTCATCCGTTTTTTACATTTTCGTTTGTTTACTTACGTTTTAGTCCGTTATTATACGTTTTCGTCCGGTTTTATATGTTTTCGTCTGTTTTCTTACGTTTTCATCCGTTTTTATGCGTTTTGTCCCTTTTTTTACGTTTTCATTCTTATTTATACGTTTTTCATCCGTTTTCTTACGTTTTCAACTGTTTTTATACATTTTCGTCTGTTTTTTTTTAAGTTTTCGTCTGCTTTCTAACATTTTCATCTTTTTTTATACGCTTTCGTTGGTTTTCTTACTTTTTCGTTCATTTTCTTACTTTTTCGGACGAAAATGTATAAAACTTAAGAATACGGACAAAAACGTATAAAAATGGATGAAGGTGTAAGAAAACAGATGAAAACTTAAAAAAAAGACGAAAACGTATAAAACAGATAAAAACAGACGAAAACATATAAAAACAGACGAAAACGTTAGAAAATCGACGAAGACATTTAAAAACTGACGAAAACGTATAAAAACGGACGAAAAAATATAAAACGGATGAAAAACGATTGAAAACGTATAAAAACAGATGAAAACGGACGAAAACGGATGAAAACTTATAAAAACGGACTAAAACGTATAAAAGCGAATGAAAACGTATAAAAGCGGACGAAAACGTAAGAAAACGGACGAGAATGTAAGAAAACAGACGAAAACGTAAAAAACGGGAAAAAGCAACGGGCGAAAAAGTATAAAAAATGGACAAAAAAGTATAATAACGGATGAAAACGAATAAAAACGTAAGAGAACGAAATTTTAAGTTATTTACTAATGATCGTTAATATAAAAGGACTAACGATGTAACGCTAAGCCTGACTGGGTACATACAATAACACAAATCCACCTAACTGGCTACATACAATGACAAAAATTCAAAAGGTTTGTGTTACAATGAAAAAAAAATAGTTGGCTGCACACAACGACAACAAGTGTCAAGTTCGATGCATTTTTTTGTCATTTTCCCTAATATTTTCAATATAATTGATTCAATTAAGACATTCAAATTTTAAATTAATCATAAAAATCATTTAAGTTTTAATATTGTTCTATTATATGTAATTGTTCAAAGAAAAAATTTAATATTTATATATGCATTATTTTGTTGTACTTTAACAATAAATACCTACCTTTTAAATTTCACTAACCCCGATTAACTTAGTGTACAACTAATTTATGCAAATGTGAAAAGAGATATATGTAACAAAATAATAACCAAGTTTGAAAACTGTTTCATTTTAGTCACTCAAACATAAAATTTACATAATAATAAAATACTATTGAAAGTTTGAGTGACTAAATTAAAATACTTTTCAAACTTGATTATTATTTTATAATCAAAAGAAAGTTACAATGACTAAATTGAAACAAAACTGAAAGTTGGTTACACTTTCATGATTTTCACCCTAATTTTTTTATAGTTTTGTGTAGTTATTTATTTATTTTTTTCTAAATTTATGTAGTATACTTTTAATGCTTGTAATAATTGTGTGTATTATTTGATCGATTTACTCTTAATTCGATTAAGTAGGACCGCATGCTGAAAAATAAAATGATCAAATAATATATGATCACACAATTGATAGGATTTTTATTATTATTATTATTATTATTATTATTTTTAAGGAAATGATCTTAGTTTATTTTATTTCATCAATTAATTGGGATTTACATAGAGTTTGAAGACAAACGGGCAACAAGTTGCGCCGCTAGCCTTTTTTGGATAGTAAAACTAATTCTTTTAAAAACAACATTTGTGGATCTAGGTGTCCTAACATTATTATGCATAACACGTTAAACTCTGTTGAGAAATTTCCACTGCCTCAAGTGCAAGAAAACCAAAAGTATCAACGCGAAAGGAATAAAAACATGTTGATTTTCAATGCACGCTTTCTCGTGCTTTACCACTTTATACGAGGCGGCTTTCAAAGCAGTCTGTCCAACTGTAAAACCCCGGCTACTCAAACCCACGAGAGGAGAAACCCCGGTTAGATCCACATACGCATGTTTCCCTCCAACTCATCCAAAAACCAAAATGTATGTCGGTCTGAGTGTGGATCTTCCATCCAACGGGTTAGTCAAAAAGTTTACACGTGCTCCTTTCTTGGCAGAAATCTTGGCACGCCTACATACTTCAAAAAGGACGTCCCTAACCATATTGTGTCTATACTTGAAGCTCAGGAGCTTTTTGCAATGAACCGCATGTTCCCAAATGAATCCAAACATGCCTTGCGATAAACTGTGCATATCTTAGCAACCGGAAATAAATTTGTTAGTTTATTAATAATCTAAGTTATTGCCTATTTTAATAGAGGAACAAGCTTTGAATTAGTATACTTGGTAACTAAGTTAATTTAGTAAACAAGCTAATGTTTTATTTTATTTTTTATTATTTATTTATTTATTTATTTATTTATTTATTTATTTATTTATAAATAGAGTTCATTAGCTATGGGGTTTTGAGAGGAGGTGAGAAATAGAAGAGGTCTTATGAAAGTCTCTCTTTGTCTCTTGTGGTGGTCTCAGTGATTTAATAACGACAGAGGCGAATTCCATTATTGTAATAAACTGTTGAGAGTAATGTGAGGATATTCAAAAGTGTCGAGAGCTGAGAGTCTCCAATTTTGTAATGTCCTTCATATAGTGGATGTTAATTGGCGTATGGGTCTCGTGGTTTTTACTTTTCTCATAGAGGTATTCCAAATGTGTGTGTATTATTTTCTTTTTTTTTAATGTTGACTATCGTTGTATGATCAATTATTGTGGGTGTAAGATCTCAAAAAGTGGTATCAAGAGTCGAGATTCGAGAATAAGTAATCATACAAGTTAGACGAAGCCATTACGAGAACAACAGATAATTTATGTTTCGTTCGTCATATTTTGCGCAACAGTGATAGAAATGTAGAATTGACATTGTGCGTTCGTTAATGGTTGGATCTTCGCTTTGGGCAGGATGACAAGACCCATAGATCTACAATCTCACCGGGGGGGATCGGTCTAGATGTACTTGTTAATACAAATAAATCGTAAAAACGGTTATTCATATTTAGCGATCCCTTTATGTTTTGTTGATAACAAATATAAAGTTATCATAAGTAAAATTATAAGGATACATGTTATTTTTGGAAAGTATTTATATATATAATCATTTAACATTAATTGTTGTAATGATTCACTTATTGTAATAGTTTATTAGGATGGGTAAAAACCATAACCCTTGACCCATACCCATGGAGCATATCCATAACCCATGGAGCTAACCCATGACCCATTGACTAGATGCATTGCATCTTCTAGATACATTGTATCTATTTGGATACCCATGGTACAAAGTCTATGACCCATGACTCATGACCCATAGCCCATTTAGGAGGAGTGTCCTATAGATCCCTTAGTTTACACTGGACGGATCTCTCATGCAAGGGATCCATGGTGTAACACCCCCAAAATGGCTCAGCGGAAGCACACAAGTATTGGGGTGCTACTAAATTGATACCACAACATAAGCATAGAACAACTGATTTTCATAAAGAAACTTTTATTCATTCTTAAACAGTGTTTACATTATTGATTTGTGCGGAAAAATGACCCATTATAAAAAGGTGGTCCCAATACATAAATCAGAGTCGTCTATAACCATGCCATGCCATGCCTTTGCCTTGCGCCTCCAAAGATAAGCTATCACCTCAAAACCTGAAGATACATGCTAAAAAGTGTCAACACGAGGTTGATGAGTTCATAGGTTTATTTAAATGGCACTTCATTATACCATTTATCATTTGGTTTTTAATGATCATTACCTCTTGCATGAATTCATAAAATTTATGATTACATTTCATAAAAGAATTTCACTAGTTGACCATAAGTAGGGTATATGTACATTACAACGAATATAATGACACATATTATAAATCTATTACGCTAGCACTAAGTTCATGCAACGAAGCTACGACAGTTTTATATGCAAAATGTAGTCATACAAATAAGAAGCCCATGGCGAGTGTTTATCCCAATACACTCGGTTCCGACATGCTATATGTTTCGCCTTGACCCATGCGGGGTCAACCGAACAGGGGAGTCACCCCCAATAGATCTATTTATAACATTCGCGCTTCCTAGCAGGAATTGACGGTTCATAAAAGGGGCAATATGGGATCTAAGGACTTAGGCTAAGCTGCGTAATATTCTAAGTCAAGCATTTTGGTATGGTCCATAAAACATCTATGTGTGATGTAACTTTAAACAAGAAAACATTCAATAGTATAGTAGGTAAACATATCAATCATAAAGCATAGTATGCATGGAAATGCACAATTTCAGTAAATACATTTTTGTATGTTGTTTTCATACATTTTAATACAAAAACGAACAAAATCGTATAAAAACAAATGAAACGTATAAAACGAACGAAACCGTATAAAAACGTTTTTTATACGCCTTCATCCGTTTTATGATAAAATTAAAAAAGTGTTTTTTTTAATTTTTTATTTTAATTTTTTTAAAAGAAAAAACAGTTTTTAAAAAAATATATATTATAATAAAATTAAAATTATTATTCTTTTTTATTTTATTATAATTTTTTTTGATTTTTTTCACAATTAAAAAAGATAAAAAATAGTTTTTTAATTTATTATAATAAACTTAAATTTTGTTTTTTTTTTTAATTTATTATAATAAAATTAAAATTAAATTTAAAAAAAAAATTATTAAAAAATTTAATCGTAATAAAATTAAAAAAAATTTGAATAATAAAATTAAAAAGAAAAAACTTTATTTTTTTTAAAGAGTAAATTACATAAATCGTCCATGTGGTTTGTATAACGATCGTTAAAACCAAAATACAATGTTAGCCCTCACGTTAGGGAGTAACTGCAAGGGAGGTTCTTTTTTGAGATCGGGTCAGACATGGGGACAAGATCCGTAAGATTTGTAAACCACAGGGACGAAACCCGCTAAAAAAAACCACAGAGACAAGATCTATAACTTTTACCAAACCATAAGGACGATTTATGTAATTAACTCTATTTTTTTTTTCTTTTTTTTCTTTTTTTTTCTTTTGTTTTATTTACCATCTAAAAGGAGGATTTTTACATCTTATGATCTATTAAATTTTCAAAACTTTCAAATACACATCTTGGTATCGTTATATAAGATCTTTAATGTAAGATAGATGCTACATTTGGCTTTTCATATTTATAGGGTTCAAATTTTCTTTTTAACTTTGTCATATGACATTTGATATTTCCTAAAACAGGAAAGGTGACAACTAGGGGTGGAAACGAGCCGAGTCGAGTCCGATCTCGGCTCGTTTCGAGCCTTAACTTCTAAGCTCGAGCTTGGCTCGTAGTATGTTATATAGGCTCGGGCTCGGTTTGATCTCGGCTCGTATATACAATTTGGCCATGAAAAGTTAAATCTTGGCTCGAGCTCGAGCTCGGCTCGTAATATATCTTTATTGAGCTCGTTAATAAGCTCGAGCTCGGCTCGTATATATGTTTAATACTTAAAATATTATAATTTCGTTTAGGCTCGTTTAGGCTCGTGAGCCCAAACGAGCTTTATATGTAAAGCTCGAGCTCGATTAATAAACGAGCCGCAACTTAGGCTCGAACTCGGGCTCGAGCTCGTTTAGGCTCGGCTCGTTCGAGCTTTTTACCGATTCGATCCCGAGCTTTTCACGAGCGGCTCGACTCATTTCCACCCCTAGTGACAACTTGGAGTACCTTGTTGAGTTCAAGATGTTGAAGACAGACGAGGAAAGAAAACTTATAGAGTTAACTACATTTTTGGTCCTTGTGGTTGTACCTGGATTTCACTTTTGGTCCATTTGTTCAAAAAGTTGCGATTTTAGTCCAAAATGCATAGTTTGGTTCCACTTTCAGTCCAATTCCGTTGATTCCGTCAAATATAGTCGTTAGCACCTATATGAATTAGTAAAGTGAGGGTAATTTGGTCTTTCTATGTTATTTTTTATTCGTTTTATTTTTGTTAACTTAAAAACCCTCCCCTATTTAATACATATCACTAAACAAATTATCCCCATTTAAACACCAAAAAACGTATCCCATGCTTAGATGCAGAGAGTGCAACTCAGTAGGAGTAATCCGTACTTCATGGACGGCATTCAACCCAGGAAGACGTTTCTGGTGCTGTTCTAAAAGGGTGAGCAATGAATCCTTTATTTTTTGCACATTTTTTCAATTTGACCTAATTTTGCAATTGCAATTTGTTTAGGTATCAAATCATGGGTTTATTGATTGGTATGATCCACCGATGTGTCAACGTTCTACGGCATTGATTCCTGGGTTATTAAGATCAATTAATCACTTAGAAGGTGTTGTTGCTCAAAATCGTGTTGAATCAAGAAGGTTGAAGCTGTTGTTATTGTTTAGTTGGGTTTTTTTCATTGTAATTTATCTTGTTAAATGATGTTAGGGATCAGTTAGTTGGGAATGTAATGGTAGTCTGTTGACTTTAAAAGTCTTTTGACTTTTCACTTTTGAATGTAATGGTAGTGAAGATGAAATAAAGTTGTTGTTGTTGTTGTGATGTTAATGTAATGGCAGTGTATTTACTCAATGGTAAATGCTACATGTTTTGGTTGGTGAAGTAATGGCAGTGTGTTTGTATTGACTTATGTTAGTTACATTTGACATACCAAAAGAACAAAAGTCTTGCAGACTTGTGAACACCAACATAACAAAGTTTACATACCAAATTCTTACTAGTTGACATACCAAAGTCAAACAAACAAAGTCTTACATAGTTGACAGACCAATAAAGTCTTACATAACAAAGTCTTAAACAAAGTACCCTAATAAAGTTTGACAAACCAGAGTCAAAGATAGCAAAGTTACCAATATTCAGTGACACAAAACACAAAAGTCAAACATACCAATGTCTGAAACATCAAGTTTATTCCTGAACCATTTTACCTTTACCATTTTAAGTATTTTTTCTTGGTGATTTCCTGGTTGCAGTAGGCCTAATAGTTGGTGCAGATGGCCTTGCAAGATTCTTTATGGGTGATTGCCTGCTTGCAGAAGTTTTTGTCATTCTTGGCCTAACAAATGGTGCAGAAGGGCTAACAGTTGGTACTGGTGTGTTGACAAATGGTGCATAGGGGTATCTTGGGGTTTGGTTTTATTGATTCTTCTACTATTCTGGAAAGAAACTTAGCTGTACACTTTCTCACATTTCTTGTTTGTAAACATGTATAGGTATCCTGAAAGATTTTCACATACCAAGTTTCTTCCTTTGATCTTGAACAGTGTAGCAGCCATTGACAAGAGTGAGAATCTTTAACATTTACTTTAGGTTTACCACCTTTTTTTTGTGGACTAAGGGTATCTGACCCAGTTTCTGTTTTTTTTGTCTTAAGCTTCTTGGACTTATCAACATGTGATCCACTTGGCCCACTAGGCCCAAACTGAGATGCATTCTCATTACTAAAAATAGGAACATTTCCTCTACACTCAGCCCTTACCCTGGTTTTATCATTCTTTGTCAAGTATATGTCTCTTCTTGTATCAACTGAAATTCTAGTAACCATCTCCTTTATCAAGTCTTTGTTACCAAAACTTTGCCCAACATAAAAGTTTTCACTGTAAATCTGCCCATCAACAGGTTTCTGTTTTTTTTGTAACTTCTTTAAGGCTCTTTTCCTATTACACTCTGGATCATCTGAGTCACTAGCACTTCCAAAATCATCCAAGTCTTCTTCTAAAGATGGGTCATCTTGTTCAACTGGTTCATCTTGGGCCACATTAAATCCTACCCACTCAGCATTAGCATCAGTGTGCTTCCTAAAATCTTCCATATCTACCTCAACATCATCAATATTATCCTCTAATTCAATATCAAATTCACTGTCTTCACTGTCATCACTATCAGAACCCTCCTCACTATCATCACTCTCTTGACTGTGATCACTAACTACACCATCTGTCTCATTTGGTTCACTAAAATTAGGATTATCATTTGGGTCAGTTTGATTAGGGATAGCACTTGACTCCCCCATTTCAGGTTTTAGGTCACAAAAGAATGGATTAAAGTCATCTCCTAAGTCAGGATTCTCATTTGGGTCAGTTACTTTAGGCATATCAACTGGGTGTATAACATACAACTCAATGATTTTAAACCTATCAACATACTTTATCAACTCCAAGACATCACTATCATTGCTTAATACATACAGACCAGTATCTAAATTGCCATTTGGAATCTTATAACAATATTGCATAGATGGATTGAGATAACCTAAGCCTGCTAACATACTTTTTACCTCAACTACTGAAAACCCATCTGCATCAATTTGATCAAACCAATTTACCATTCCACCATTGTATACACGATTTGGTGAACTAGTAAAGGAACCACCATGGTGTACCTCTAGGGTAAAAACACTTGGAAATTTCCCTGTTGCAACAAAATACATGATATATCAGTCTACATTGACAGATATGTACAAAACATTAAACCCCCAACACAACCTAAACCATAAATTGCAAAAACAAAATTAACTTACTGTATACACGGTATGGATCAAATGTACGACCATCAGGTCTCAAGACCCATTGGCAAAGCAACATTTAGGGTTCTTCTCAGCTTGCAATTAGGGTTTTTTTTCAGTTCGTTCAACTATGAGGATGAAAAGTGAAATGATAGTTTCGTTGACTTTTCAAGTAGTTATACACTTTCATTTAGAGGGGAAAGTTAAAGGACGAAGATACCCTTGTGTAATTATAATAAATTAATCAATCCTTCATGTGTTTCTCACGTGACACACTTTGGTAACGGAATCAACGGAATTGGACTGAAAGTGGAACCAAACTATGCCTTTTGGACTAAAATCGCAACTTTTTGAACAAATGGACCAAAAGCGAAATACAGGTACAACCACAAGGACCAAAAATGTAGTTAACTCAAACTTATATAATTTAGGGTTATTAGCTTAAAAATACATCATATTTTGTTACTTTTTGTCATTATATGTTGCGTATTTTTTTTTTCTCATCTTGACACTAACCTTTTGAATTCGTGCTATTGTGTGTACTTTGCGACTATTTCAGCTATGAAAATGACTATTTTACCCTTCAAATTTTGAAAAAAGTAAGGGTAAAATAGTCACAAAGTACACACAATAGCACGATTTTAAAAAGTTGGTGCCAACTTGAGAAAAAAAAAGTACGCAACATACAATGACAAAAAGTGTCATGTATAATGCCTTTTTATGCTAATAACCCTATAATTTATAGAGTTAACTGCATAAATGGTCTTTATGGCTTGTCGGGTGTTACGAATTCAGTCCATTTTTCAATTTCGTTACGGGTACGGTAACTGTGGTTTTGAAATGTTACGGATCCCGTCCATATTTCATTATTCCGTTAACTTTAGGTGTTAAGTTGAGGAAAATGACCAAAAATACCCTTACCTTTCTTTTACATATATCATCTTCATCACACTAGTCACACCTACCCATGTTCATAACCAATTTCTCCAGTCATCGCATTGCTACCCCCACCCAAACACTAATCTTTTTCACATAAAAATACTAGCCAATACCACCACCAACCTTAACACATAATTCAAAATCAACAAAAACCCTCTTTCATATAATCAATAACCTCAAATCAAACAAAAAATCACACACATCTACCAATCATAGTCCCTTAAATGGAGCATTTAAACCTAACCAACCGAGTATGAAAAACTAAAATAATTTGCACTTGCAAATCCTTCAATCCCATCAAACCCCCCAAAAAACACACACACGAACACAAAATACACCAACCACAACACAGATCTGCCTATGTGGTCGTGGTTTCACATTTGGATCCAGCGGGTTCGGTGGTGTTCCATGTTGCTTTTTCTGATGGTGGTAGAGGGTGTCAGTTGTGGTGTGTGTTTGGTTGTGGTGGTGGATGGTGTCGATTGTTGTGATGGTGGTAGAGTGTTGGTTGTTATTCGTCCCAAAGCAGGGTGAAGATAATCAATAACTGTTCAGCAGAAACAACAAAGAGTCAGCAGTAACATATACCACTTCAGCGGTTACCGGATATCACTTGGAATCGTGTAATCACTTTCCAAAGTAAACTATTCGACCCTAATGCCTGGGTATCATGAATATCTACTTGGGATAAGACCAAATGCAGTTAGAGAATTAGGCACAATTCTATAACCCCTTCGCTAATAAGTGTTTAGGTTTGAAGTATCGTTTTCACACGTATTTTTCACTGTGTATATCTGTAAAACAGATCTCCTATTTATAGGAAATACTCTTGGCTAGTCAATGGAATTATGAGTATTAATCGGCCCATTAATAGCCTCATAATTATCCCCATATAGCCGTTAGTGGTTACATGACCAATTAATCATGGTCATAATGCAGTTATAACTGCCACTTGAATAGGTCAAAGCCGTTACAAGCAGTACCTTAGCACTAGCAGTACTTTCATACAACTAGCAGTACTTTCATAGTGCTATCAGTGGTTACACTGCTTCACTGGAAACACCACTGCTTCAGTGTAAACACTACTTCAGTGAAACACCACTTCAGTGGAAACACCACTTCAGAGGAAACACTGATCCAGTGGAAGTACTGCTTCAGTGGAAATACTGATAATCAGTGGTAACCACAACAGTACTTTCACCAAGCACTACCAATACAAACCACTACAAGAGTCAGGGTGTTCATGGACCTTATGGGTGCACACTCCGTACCTCCTAACCCATTACAAGGTGTGAACCAATCCCACAAGTGCACAAAATTTTCCAACAATCCTCCCCAAATTTAGTTCACTTCCTTTGCATGAAAACAAACATCAAACAAAACATGTGCATAAATGAAAATGTCCTGAGGATTGAATTTCCATCTTAGTAATTACACGTTCAAATATTCGAGAATCAGGGTGTTCTAAGAATTGAACCCTTCAACCCATTTGAATACCTGAAGATAACTACACACAATCTTTCAAACACATATCAGTTCCTGACACTATACAAGCCATGTGTCCATATCCAAATTCATAAATGTTGCAAAAGCTAAAAGTCCAAAGCTTCCTGAAGCGGCAAAACTTCAACATTTACATAGGTGGTTCCTCTTTAGTCATGCTCCTGCCAAGCACTTTTTCAAAGAAAAATAACCATTAAGAAGTAAAGACTTCATCCTCCTTTCAGCAGGTTCCGAGCACAACTTTGGGATGTAAATAAAACATGTGCTCCAGTCCACTGAATGTTCAGCTTTCCACATTGAACTCAGCTCCTAAGTTTCCTTAGGAGGGAGTTGGGTGTCCTAGCATTCAGTGACTAAGTTGGACTTAAACCCATCCCTTTAGCAGACTTTATAACCAAGTCTCTAGCTAATCCCTTCGTCAAGTGATCATCTAAGTTCTGTTGAGATCTAACAAACTCTATAGATACCACCCCATTCATGATAAGCTCACGAATCATGCTATGCCTAACACCTAAGTGTCTAGACTTACCATTGTACATTTGGCTATAAGCCTTAGCCAATGTAGCTGCACTATCACAACGGATAGAAATAGGTGCTATAGGTTTAGGCCACAATGGAATCTCAAGAAGCAAGTTTTTCAACCATTCAGCTTCTTTACCAGCAGCAACTAAGGCCACAAACTCAGATTTCATTGTTGAACTGGTGATGCAAGTTTGCTTCTTGGATGCCCAAGTGATAAGGTTTTAAAATGTACCTTTTTGAGGGGTCGTTTAAGCCCTTATTTGATCACTTTTGTATCCGTTATTGCTTAATATCGTTCCTTTTCACTTTTTAGGTCTCTTGAAGGCAAACTGCTGTAATGGCACTTATTTGGACGAAAAGGCACAGATATATGAAGAAAATGTCCAAAGTCAAGAATCGAGACACTCAAGCTGCTCAATTACAAGGGGACGGCGTCACTGCTTAATCTGTGACGCCGTCGGAGGAATTTGTGACGGCTCGGAAGAGAAATTGCTAGTTTTTGGAGGATGGCGTCGGGCTTTAAAAGAGTAGGCCGTCGCAACTCAGACGGCCTAGATTCAATCCAGACGGCGTCAGAAGCTAAAGAGGACGGCGTCACAAGCATAAGGTGACGCCGTCGCAAGATTAACTTGGCCAAGACGAAACCCTAATGACGGCGACACGACGACGTCACAAATCATAAGGTGACGCCGTCGCACATGTAATCTTATATATAGAATCCAAATTTTTCAGTTTTAGAGAGTAGTCTTTTGGGTAAACTCTTGGAGTAAAACCTAAACCGAACCAAGGTCGTATTTTAGGGTTCTAAACCCTATCTTACACCAAGATAAGTTGTTTACTTCATTAATTTAATTATGTCTTCCATTATTTGTTTGTATGCTTGCATGTTCTCCATGTCCGGCTAATTTACTTGTGTGTTTGCTTAGGGAATATGAAACTTAATTATTGAATATTGATTGGTTGTTTCTTATCTTAGTTGATTAATGATCTAGTAATGCGATAGGTCATTCGTTGTGTACTTAATGCTTGATTAATCTTTGTGAACCTTAGGTTATAGCACTTTGAGTTGTTGTAAGCTAAACTATCCAAAGAGGCCTTAGAGTTAGAGTTTATCATCCCTAGTGGGTTTTGTAGACGAGACCCTTTGGTAACTTCAAAGAGTTAGGGAGAAACGCATACCCTACAACTTTAGACACACAACGCAATTAGGAATAAGGACGTGACAATTCAACCACCAATAGGAGATAATTAAGGAGTAGTAAAGCCTAAGTAAACACATCTTTAAACTATCATACGAGCACATAATAATTAGACATAGACTACCACCACCTTAGTTTAGATAATTAGATAATAGTAGAGTAATCGGTAGAAATACCAAACCCTCCAAATCTAAACCCCGAGATTCATACTTTTCCTTTTCTAAAAAAACATAAAAAGATAAAAAATAATCTTCCTCAACCCCAACCTTAGCGTAGTAACTTCTCACTAGCATTCCTATTCCCCTAGAGAATGATATCAATTCCCGTGGCTTACCCTAATACTACACTACAACGATTAGGTTCACTGCCTAGGGTGTTGAAAAACTTGCTCGACGAAAAGGAAGTTCCTTTGACCCCGAACGCGCTGTGTAAGCGTATCAAGTTTTTGGCGCCGCTGCCGGGGAATAGAATAGCTAGTTAGTAGTCCACCTCGTTTAGGTTTCTTTGCTTGATTCCTATCAAGTAAACGTTTTTCTCATTTTTAGCTTTCTTTTAGTCTATCCCCCTTCTTCGTGATCTTTGTTCGTAACCCCATCACTTTTCATCATGGAAGGTGAAAACCCCCCTCAAATCATTGTCCCGCCAAGAGACCGTACTCTTGGTGAATACTCGAGACCTAGCCACGAAGGCTATAGGAACACCATTGATCTTCCCGACCAAGCCCAAATTACGGCCCTGCGATCCGACACCATCCGGTTGGTGCAAAATGGACGTGCATTCCATGGACTTCGTTCCGAAGATCCTAATAAGCATCTTAAAGACTTCCTTAAAATTGTCGATTCTATTGACCTTGATGCTACTACTCAGGAGACCACGCGTCTGCGTCTCTTCCAATTCTCTCTACGGGACCAAGCTAGTAATTGGCTTGAGCGACTTCCCGCCGGCTCCATCTCAAGTTGGGATGATCTCACCACTCGTTTCCTTGCTCAATTTTTCCCACCGGGGAGAACCACAAAACTCAGACGAGACATCTTAACGTTTCAACAACTTCAAGGTGAGTCTCTCCACAACGCATGGACTCGATTCAAAGATTCACTCCGTAAACTCCCTCACCATGGCATTGACCTGTGGCTTCAAATCCAAATCTTCTATGACCATATCGGTTTCATCACTCGACGATCCATAGATCAAGCCACTAGTGGAAGGCTCAGCGACTTTAATGCAGAGAAATCTTAGGATATTATTGAAAAGCTCGCTGATCAAAGCTACGAAGATTGGAATGAATCTCCTGTAACTACTGTTAAAATGGTTAATGCCCTATCAACTCGTCTTGAATCCCCCGACATCACCGAGGAGCAATTGAGTGCTATTGAAAGAGGGATTGATTACCTTATGGAAAGGCGTAAAGCTCTTATGCATATCCCTCATGAAGTGGTCAAATCCGCCAATTCCACCCACCACCTAACACATTTTTCGGGATCCCCAAGTCGTGAGCAAAACATCGATTCCGAAAGGCGCTTCCGCTCTACTTCCCCAATACCACTCTCACCAAGCTTTAAGGAACAAATGAGGGAGTATATGGCAGCTCATACGGAAAGATTAGCCAAATTCGAAGAGGAAGTTTATAGGCAGAGAGAGGAAATGCAAGCAAAAATGACGGAAATGATGAACCTGGTAATAGAATATACCAAGACGAAAATCCCCGAAAAGGTACTAGTAAGAAGCAACGATTGTCCTCCCACCTCGTATGTTAACGCCATTTCCATCATGCCTGAGGATGGAAAGGTTGAGGTGAAAAAAACTGAGGAAAGGAAGGAGGAGAGGGCAAACTTAATGATGAGCCTGAGACCATTGAGTACTACCTTAAGCATGAAATCAATAGAAAAACCATTGCAAACCAAGTAAACAACTTTAGGTACAATGAGGTTCTTAGGGAAGCCCTTGAAGGAAAGATGACTGAGGAAGAGTATGACGCCCTGCCTGTGGGACCTTTGTATGAGTTGGTTCTAAAAAAACCATTAACAAAAAAACGAGACACCACTGGGAACTTCGTGATACCATGTAGCATAGGTGATATTGATAATATAAATGCCTTAGCTGATCAGGGGACTGATGTGAACATAATGCCATTATCAATCTATAATAAGTTAACTAAGGAGAAACCAGCCAAGACCGATCTTAGACTTTCCTTAGCTAATCACACATATGTTTACCCCGTAGGAATCGCGGTGGATGTTCTAATAGAGGTAGCTAATATCGTTTATTCGGTGGATTTCGTGATCATAGATGTTGAGGAAGATAAAAACGTGCCTCTCATTCTTGGGACACCATTTCTGGCCACCGCCAAGGCAACCATCAAATGCGGAGAGGGCATCATGGTGCTTAAAAGCGAGAAAGGGTACGCTAGGATACCCATCATTCCAAAGTATCCTCTTAAGATTATGGAAATGATTACGGGTGGAAATCCTCAAGCCCCTGGAAAAATTGTTAAGAAGAAATTGAATGATTGGGAAAAGGGGCTTAGGGACTTTATGGTTCAGGGATTATATGCAACATTGTGGAAACCCGATAAGAAGTTAGGAAATAATCCCACTTCGATACCAAAGGCACAAAGGAGCCCTAAGGAATTTCTAAAAGGAGAAAAAGTACTTTTGTACAAATCTCGGATAAGGGCATTACGAGGTAGAAACAAACCAAGATGGTTTGGGCCTTTCACAGTGAAGGAAACTAATCTAAAGGATAAAACCGTCACCATAATAGACGACGTTGGCAAGGAATTCACAGTAAGCATACAACGTGTACACTCTTTCGACGATGGAAAGAAGGAAGGAGGTGCCGGTAATGAAGTAACGTAGGAACACGACTACGAGTCTAGCTACAAGACTCTTAAATAAAGAAAAGCGCTTCGTGGGAGGCAACACATGCTTAATTGTTTGCTTGTTTGTGTCATATATCTTTTATTGATTGTTTATTCTCATTGTTCAATTTGTAAAAATGATTTATTTTGTTTTTAACCTCGTCTTAATTGCATATAAAGGTATTTTACATAAAGGATAAGTGTAGGGAGGATTACACACGTTTTCATAAGAAACGTAAACATGAGAATAACAATTAATTAAAAGATATATTTGCGTGTTTGTTCGAGTCAAATGCTTGTATCGAGTCATAATGGATGTTTGCAGAAATTTTTCCAGATTCTAAAGATGTAAATTTTCCAGAATTTTTCCAGAAAATCGCAGACCATTTTTTGTCAGGATAACCTGACGGCGTCAGGATTACAACCTGACGGCGTCAGGAAGGAGTAAAAATATCAGATTACTTTTTCTCGTTTTCTGAGCTACTTATAAATTTTTCGAATTTTCTAGGTCTTAATTTTTTTAGAAATTCTGTAAACATCCATTCCACAAGCATTATATCATAGTTTAGTAGAGTCTTATATATATTATTACCGCCGATTTTACGCGAAGGTTTCGTTTGTTTTCTTCAAGTGTGCAGGTTTTGTTTATCAAGAAGAAGATACATAAAGTTGGAAGGAGCTTTTCACGCATACATTCTTCTTGGAAAGGATTTAACCGCTACTTCACACACGGATCCTACCGAGCTAATCAGGCGAGTATTAGTTTCTTTCGTTTTTAATTACCTTCTTTTATCATAACTTTGATACTTTCAGGGAACATTGGGGACAATGTTCAGTTTAAGTGTAGGGAGGGAAAATAAAACGGGAACTTTGAAACTATGCTTATCTTTGATTATTTGCTTTGTCCAGTTGCATTTGCGTAATAAACCATGAGAAAATGTCGGTTAGGGTAATTTTGGCACCAAATTTAAAAATTTTCATAATATATAGGAGTGGGCCATTAGTCTTAACAAAAGCGTCTCACGGATAGGAAGTTGCATGACTAGCACAAAACCCTTTACCACTTAAATTTCACCAAAAATGTGAGGATCGCCCTTAGATTAGTAGGAATTAAAGCATTCATCTTTAATGCTTAGAGTGTGAACCGGTAGTATATTAGATTCTAGAACTTGTTTTGTGATGCATTCCTAGATCTCTAGTAAGACTGCACTTGTGTAGTTAGGAATAACTAAATGATAAGAGGCATTAGGATAACCTTTGTTTGATACCCGTAATATAATTACTTCTTCCACATCGGTTGAGTAATTCCCCAACACCCCTTGCGTTGTACTCATCTTTAGTACACGATACCCCTAGTTAACCCCTCAGAGCCTATCCTTTTCGCGGTTCTCGTGATGTTTCGGTTTTGCGGAATATTAATGAAGAGCATTGTTTACACCCCACCCCCAAATGTACACCCAAATCGCCTTAGCCTACCTTATATGCACTCACTTTTAGTGCATTATTGTTATCACCCAAAACCATTAGTTCAGTTATCTAGTTGCTTGCATGAGTTGATAAGTTGAGTCATATCCTTTGTACACAGTTTTGGGACGATTGGGACTCATGGGAAAAGTTAAAGTTTTAATTGACTAAAAGGGAACGCCAATTCCCTTATCTGCGTAATAACGTACTCCAAGTGTTTTGATCTTTTCAATTCGGGTCATATTAGTGTTAGAGTAATAAAAACTCAAGTGTAGTGATGTGCTATAAATCCCTATTATTTTGATGTTATCGTAGAGGATGGTAGAGTAAAAGTGTATGGAAAAAAAAATACGAGCTACCATCCTACATATATCTTTAAATTTATGTTTGTTTATTTCAGTTATCTAGAGTTTAGAGTGTCGAGTCTTGGCTTAGCAACGCCATTCTTCGTATGCATTTAACATAGATATTTTTTACTTGCCACCACTAAATAGCCTATCCCACCAAACCCTTTGTTTCCCTACCGTAAGCCTAACGTTACAACCCTTTAGAGACCTCTTTGATAGTCTTTCCTAGGTGCTTACGCCAAAGCGATGGAGGTTTGATCTATTCTCAAGCCTATGGTAATCTATGTACTAGGACCGGTTAATGAGTGTTTATCTTCCATTTCCAATTTGTTATATTTCATATACACCCGAGAGATGTGAGTATCCAAACACCCCATGTGAGGTGCTAGTATGTAATTTCCGTGCTTATTATGACTTTTGCGGGGCTTATATGTGTTGTGGACTGTTTTAAACCAATGCTTCATGACCCCTAACTTATAAATTAATTGGCTAAAAGCACATTTGCTTGAGGACAAGCAAATACCAAGTGTAGGGATATTTGATAAGGTTTTAAAATGTACCTTTTTGAGGGATCGTTTAAGCCCTTATTTGATCACTTTTGTATCCGTTATTGCTTAATATCGTTCCTTTTAACTTTTTAGGTCTCTTGTAGGCAAACTGCTGTAATGGCACTTATTTGGACGAAAAGACGCGGATATATGAAGAAAATGGCCAAAGTCAAGAATCGAGACACTCAAGCTGCTCAATTACAAGGGGACGGCGTCACTGCTTAATCTGCGACGCCGTCAGAGGAATTTGTGACGGCTCGGAAGAGAAATTGCTAGTTTTTGGAGGACGGCGTCGGGCTTTAAAAGAGTTGGCCGTCGCAACTCAGACGGCCTAGATTCAATCCAGACGGCGTCAGAAGCTAAAGAGGACAGCGTCACAAGCATAAGGTGACGCCGTCGCAAGATTAACTTGGCCAAGACGAAACCCTAATGACGGCGACACGACGGCGTCACAAATCATAAGGTGACGCCGTCGCACATGTAATCTTATATATAGAATCCGAATTTTTCAGTTTTAGAGAGTAGACTTTTGGGTAAACTTTTGGAGTAAAACCTAAACCGAACCAAGGTCGTATTTTAGGGTTCTAAACCCTATCTTACACCAAGATAAGTTGTTTACTTCATTAATTTAATTATGTCTTCAATTATTTGTGTGTATGCTTGCATGTTCTCCATGTCCGGCTAATTTACTTGTGTGTTTGCTTAGGGAATATGAAACTTAATTATTGAATATTGATTGGTTGTTTCTTATCTTAGTTGATTAATGATCTAGTAATGCGATAGGTCATTCGTTGTGTACTTAATGCTTGATTAATCTTTGTGAACCTTAGGTTATAGCGCTTTGAGTTGTTGTAAGCTAAACTATCCAAAGAGGCCATAGAGTTAGAGTTTATCATCCCTAGTGGGTTTTGTAGACGAGACCCTTTGGTAACTTCAAAGAGTTAGGGAGAAACGCATACCCTACAACTTTAGACACACAACGCAATTAGGAATAAGGAAGTGACAATTCAACCACCAATAGGAGATAATTAAGGAGTAGTAAAACCTAAGTAAACACATCTTTAAACTATCATACCAGCACACAATAATTAGACATAGACTACCACCACATTAGTTTAGATAATTAGAAAATAGTAGAGTAATCGGTAGAAATACCAAACCCCCCAAATCCAAACCCCGAGATTCGTACTTTTCCTTTTCTAAAAAAACATAAAAAGATAAAAAATAATCTTCCTCAACCCCAACCTTAGCGTAGTAACTTCTCACTAGCATTCCTATTCCCCTAGAGAACGATATCAATTCCCGTGGCTTACCCTAATACTACACTACAACGATTAGGTTCACTGCCTAGGGTGTTGAAAAACTTGCTCGACGAAAAGGAAGTTCCTTTGACCCCGAACGCGCTGTGTAAGCGTATCACCAAGAAATTGCACCTCCACCAAGTAGGAATACCCAGCCATTTGTAGACGAATTGTCTTCAGTGTTACTGATCCAACTTGCATCAGTGTATCCTTCTAACACTGATGGGTAACCAGTATATGAGAGATTATAATCCATAGTTCTCTTCAAATACTTCAGTACCCTTTGAACTGCTTGCCAGTGATGAGCACTAGGGTTACTAGTATACCTGCTCAATTTTCCCACTGCAAAACCAATATCAGGTCTTGTACAAGTCATGGCATACATCAAGCTGCCAATCACCCTAGAATACTCAAGTTGAGATACAGCTTTGCCATTATTAGGCATCAGCTTCTCACAAGTATCCATAGGTGTACTCACAGGAGTACAATCAAAGTAATTGAATTTCCTCAGTACCTTCTCAATATAATGAGACTGAGAGATAGAAATTCTTTTGCTTTCATGTTTAATCCTTATACCAAGGATAACATCAGCCTCCCCCATGTCTTTCATGGAGAACCTTGATGACAAAAATTCCTTTGTCAGGTCAACTTGATTTTGGTCAGTGCCAAAGATCAACATGCCATCAACATATAGACAAATGATGACTCCTTTACCAGATTCATCAAATTTGATATATACACATTTGTCAGCTTGGTTAAGAACATAACCACTAGACAAAACCACTTCATTAAACTTTTGATGCCATTGCTTAGGAGCCTGCTTAAGTCCATAAAGAGACTTAATCAGTTTACACACCTTGTTTTCATTGCCAGGCATGATAAAGCCCTGAGGTTGGTTCATGTAAACCTCCTCTTCCAATTCACCATTCAAGAAAGCTGTCTTCACATCCATCTGATGAATAACCAGATTGTGAATAGATGCCAAGGCAATCAGCAGTCTTATGGTACTGATACGAGCCACAGGGGCATAAGTATCAAAATAGTCTATCCCTGACTTTTGTTTAAAGCCCTGAATAACTAGTCTAGCCTTGAACTTTTCAATAGTTCCATCTACCTTCATTTTCCTTTTGAAAATCCATTTGCAACCTAAAGGTTTGCAACCAGGTGGTAGATCAACCAACACCCAAGTGTTGTTCCCCATGATGGAATCCATCTCATCATTGATTGCTTCTTTCTAGAAAGCAATATCCTAGGACTTCATTGCTTCTTCAAATGTCTTGGGATCATCCTCAACAATGAAGCAATAGGAGTATTGGTCAGAGACCTCATCCCTTGTTCCTTCAACTAAATACAGCTGAAACTCAGGACCAAATAACTTTGGAGTCCTAACCCTTTTGCTCTTTCTAAGCACAGGTTCAGGTTGTTGAAGCACAACCTCATCAGGGACCACTGATGGTTCATCATCAGGGACCTCTGATACACCAGTGTCATGAGTTCCATTAGGAATCCTCATACTTGGTCTAGGGACTGATGAGAATCTATTCTCATCAAAGTTTGCATCCCTTGATTCAATTATTGAGTTAACTGAAACATATTCATTAGGTTCTATAACATAGAATCTAAAAGCCTTAGAATGCTCAGCATATCCAACAAAGATGCAATCAATGCCTCTTTCAACAGCCCTACAACCCCAAACCTTGAGATAGTTCAAGTTGGGTTTCCTTTTAGTCCAGAGTTCATAAGGGGTAACCTTGTTCCTTTTGTTGGGAACCCTATTTAATAAATAGTAAGCTGTTAACATAGCTTCACCCCAGAACCCTTGACTCAGTCCTGAATAAGACAACATGGAATTAACCATCTCCTTCAGCACCCTGTTTTTCCTTTCAGAAATACCATTCTGCTGAGGAGTATAAGGGGCAGTCGTTTCATGGATTATACCAACAGACTAAAAATACTGAGTATCCATGTACTCACCTCCCCTATCAGTCCTCAATCTTTTGATCAAAGACCCAAGTTGTAATTCAACTTCAGTTTTAAACACTTTGAATTAATTTAAAGCTTCTGTTAATACAAATAAGCCGTAAAAACATTTATTTATATTTTACGATCTTCTAATGTTTTGTCGATAACAAAAGTAAAATCATATTAACGAAACAAATAAAATACGTAAATGGTTTGAACTAATAGTTTTCTAACATATTCATATTTTCACATAAAACACTAAAACAAGTATAAGTGATTTTATGATCTATATATATATATATATATATATATATATATATATATATATATATATATATATATATATATATATATATATATATATATATATATATGTACAACAACTTGTGTTTACATATTGGCTTAACAAGTATAAGTGATTCTATGATTTAGATATATATGTACAACAACTAGTGTTTACATATTGAGTTAACACATACTTAAGCTAAGTATACTAAAATGAGTAAAAACAAGTATATACTAAATAGATAAAAACTTGCAAATGGTTTTGACCCATAACCCATGGTTTTATATATACCACTTAACCAAGTTCAATGTATCCTTAAGGTACATTGTATCTAGAAAGAAAACCATGGATCAACCCATAACCCATGACCCATGACCCATAACCAAAAATACCCATGGGTAAAGAGGAGCGTTCCACGGATCCCTAGCTTTGTGCTAGCCGGATCCCAAGTGGAAGGGATCTGTGGGATCCGTGGGAACAGTGAGGAAATTTGCCTATAAATAGTGAGCCATTTCTTCATTATTCCTCACCCCTTTCAAGCCTCTTTCTAACATACTTTCTCCCCTGAGTTAGATCTCACTAACCTTAGATCCAAGAGATCTATGTTTGTAGTTTTGTTTTTGTGTGATCTTTTAGGTTCCTCTTAAAGGCAAGATCACCACCTTTGAAGTCGAGAAAGCTCAACTCCATGAGTTGCTATGCTTTCTCATCATCAAGGCTACTGAAGTCCTCTTGTTGATGATTCATTTCTTTCTTCAAAGAAGTGTGGTGTTGAAGACATTAGTGAAAGATGTCTCAAGTGTCAAGACGAAGATATTAGTGAAGGGTATCTATCGTCGATAGGATAAGCACTTGTGGTAGGTGCTTAAAAGTCAAGACAAAGAAGCATTAGTGAAAGGTGCTTGGAAGTCAATACAAGGAAGCACTAGTGAAAGGTGCTTAGAAGTGAAGACATAAGACATTAGTGAAAGGTGTCTTGTAGATCTAGTCAAAGGCATTAGTGAAAGGTGCCTTAGATGTACAATCGATATGGTGTGTTTCGATGTACAAGATAGACTAGTATAGGATCCAAGGATATTGATATCCTTGATGATGTTGTAAAGGAGTAGATCTCCTTTGGGATTAGTCGTTGGTGTAGTGTGGTAGTAGTTCCTCCATTGCAATGGAACTAGGTGCTTAGCCTAGTACCTAATAAAGGGTAGGCGACGTTGTGAAGGTGTAGTTCACCTAAGGTGTGAAAGAACTAGGTACTTAGCCTAGTACCTTATAAAGGGTAGGCGACGTTGTGTAGGAGTGGTTCACCTTGGTGTGAAAGAACCCGGTGGTTAGCCTAGTACCGGAAAAAGAGTAGGCGACGTTGTGAAGGCTTCTCCGCCATAAGGAGCTTGGTGTAGTGATTACGAACTCTCGAGTAGGTGACTCGGGGAGTGGAGTAGGGCAAGGAAGGTGACCTTGTAGCCGAACCACTATAAATACTTGCGTTGTGGTTTTGTGCTTCTTACTCTTTTCTTTCATTACATATCTTCTATATGCTTGTTTATCAACATCTAACACACACAACCAAATAGATTGACATAAGTCAATCTAAATAGATTAAAAGGAAGTTTTAATTGGTAAAACTATTCAACCCCCCCTTCTAGTTTTCCACAATTGGCATCAGAGCTTCGTTACCAAGTTTCTTGAAGTATATTGTACTTTAAAAACTTGATACGATCCATAGTTAATTGAAAACTACAAAGAAGGTTTTTCATAAAAACAAACACCATGTTTTTCAAAAACGATATGTTTGGATGTTGATTTGATAACAACATTTTTTATTTATCTTTTCACTTAATTGCACTAATCTTTTTTGTGATGTTGATTAGTCAAAGCTCATACCCGCCAAGCTTTAGGAGTCGCTTGGTAACAAGAATACCTTCCTTAAGAAGGTATCTTAAACGCAAAGGAGCGGGAATCGTCTAAGTGACATTTGTCATTTGTAAAGACATTCCTAAGTGCATTCGAGGTATGACTTTCCACTTATATCTAAATGATATTAGTTTAGTATATAAGTGTTATTTGTTAGGCTTTTATTTGAGTAGATTTTTGTGTTTACACATAATTTACATGTAGCTTCGTTAGGAAGCCTTTTTCTCACATACTTGTTATATTTCTCGTCTATAGTCATAGTATGTAGAGCTTATGTTTTATTTCTTTTAATCCTATAATAAAACAAAAACACGAATTTCAAAAATTCCTCCTTCCCTATTTATAAACCCACTCGACGCCCACTTTATCCAATCCTCATTTTTTCAAATTTTCCAATTTCAAAAATTCCCTCTCATTCAAAAACTTCATCTTCCTCCTCATTCCATCTCATCCGAAACCAAGAAGATCCGTCATCAACATGGTTTACATCGCACTCGTGCTCATCGCCCTAACACTCATCGCACTTGTGTTCCCTATGATGAAGTTCACATACAGAGACATTTACTTTGTGTTGTTAATCTATATTGGGGTTATATACCCAATCCTTTGTATCATCCTAAGTATTAAAATGCAATATTATTAATAATCTAGTTTATCTATGTTATTTTTATCATAATGTGTTTATCTCTTTTTGATCTATATGTTTTATATTCCTTCGTGATACATTAGAAGTCATGTATGCATGCTAAAAGAAAATATAGGATAAAACATACTTCGTGGTATAAAAACCGTAAAACCTATGTTTTTATCAAAACTGGTTCTGTTACTACAGATCCACAGATCCCGGAAGTTATACTAGCCGGATCCCTTTTGAAAAGGAACCGTGGGATCCGTCCTACTGGAAAACAGTTTGTCATGCAAATTAAAAACTACTTTTCTTCTAAAAAGTAATACTTCACTAATGTGTCAAAATAATAAGTAAGTTAAGTGTTTCTATTGGTAAAAACCATTGTTAATAAAAATCTAATAAAAACGTTAGATAATCATTGGTTAACTACAATCATCACTTTCTATTAACTCGTCTTTCCTCTAGATTCAACTATGACGCATGAATATGAGTTTGATTTTTCACTCACTAGCGTCTACACTCCGAACATCTCTCTCGAACCCAACACACCCGGCAATCATGTCCGTGGGTTCAATAATCTCGAAAACCGTCACTTCCATGAAGGACGTATTGTAGACACCTCTCTATAATTCGAAGAAGGTATCAATACCTCCTTCCGAGCCATAGGACTAGAATGTCTTCTTGAAATCAACGAGAAGATATGTCCAAGGTTCATAATGGAATTATTCCGTCAAGTGGAACTCGTTCGTAACTAGGATCTCTCTCTATCTCTTTGGTTTTATATCAAAAACCAAAAATTTACTTTAAGCCTTGGGCATTTTGCTCACATCCTCCAAATTCCAAACCATGGACAATGTGCCTTCACCGAAGATTGGTCTCTTGATTCTCTCTTCAACTTTCACGAAGAAAATAGTCCATATTCCTCACACATACCCTCCCCGGAAGATTTACATTGCATTATATGCAAACCTCGACCATATTACTCCGATCCAAACATTATCTTCACATGGGACATCCGAGAAGAGTACAAGCCTCTTGCACTCATCTTGCGTGAGAATGTTTGGAGTCTTAGGGGAAATCGAGAAATTCTTCCCGCTTGTTGTGCTCACATGTTGTATTGTTTGCTAACACAACAACCATACAATCTCGCCTACTTCTTCGCAAGGAGAATTGCAAACCTTCAAGGCTCCAAGAATAAACTCATTCCATATGGAATGTTCTTGACGCGCCTCTATCACAATGTCATGCACTTTCATCCTCAATTTCAAAGTCCGTTGTACGTACTTGTGAACAAGATGATGGAACCGTTGAACATTTCCCTCATGAAGACGTTCTTCATTCCTATATCCGTCAACACTCATCAACCTTTTGATGATCCATCTAGCGAAAACAATTAAGCAACTTAGTACTCCAAAATAGGATCAATTCTATTGTACTCGTGCTTTATTAAATGTAATCCAAATTCTTTTATGAAATAAAACATCTTACATTTGATATCTTAGAACTCCCTTTAGACTATCCTTGAGATATAATGCATTGTCAAGATCATTGCATACCTTTGGAAAAGGTTCTGCCTAGCAGATAGACGGATCCCAAATGATTGTACTAGACGGATCTCTACTTTTAGGGAACCGTGGGATCCGTGAGACAGAAAATGCAATTGCAAGCATTATATTTCAAACACATCCTTAGAACACCTCACACTAAGCTAAACATAGTGTTTTAAGGCAAATTAAGTCCTTATCAAGATAGGAAGATCTTTTCTACTCACATTTCACATAGATCATACTCAAGGACGTTTATTGATCTACAGTTTCGTTTCTTAATCCATCACTCTTCCGCTCTCAAAACTCACACATCATATCTCATATGATTCCTCATATCTAAGCCTTAGAAATCTTTCGATTATGGCGTAATTGCTCATTAATCATCCTCACCTCAAAATTGATCAAAGTTGATCAAAATCTAGTTTTCCTATCTCAAAGCTTCTAGGATATCTTCCAAAACACTAGCCTAAGACACAACCTGATCTCTAGGATCATTTAGTTTCATTTAATTTCAATTGACATCTTTAGTGTCATCCTTGCTCATCCATTGGTACTTTTGAAATTTCCAAATCCTTCCATAAAAAACAATCATTAGCTACAACACTCATTGCCTTCAAACACTTAAGCACCCCTTCATTTAAAACACTTAGGAGGACTGAAACACTCAAGATGATATAAGTCTAGGATCTTAGAAACATCATCTCCACTCTTTCATAACTGCTGAACGTCGGATCCCTAGGATTAGCCTAGACAGATCCCTCTGAGGAGGGAACCGTGGGATCCGGATGACAGTCTATGACAAATCTTTCTAAAACAATCATTTCAACTCATCTTCCTAACTCAAACACTCCATCTCATCTTAAATGAGTTCCTAGAACAACACAACCTCTGTAGTTGACTCTTGTGCATGCTAATCATCACATTCCAATGAATCTTAGTGGCTTAAGGCTTAAATGCACCTTCCAAATCTCTTGGTTTATAAACCACCTTGTTAGGACCTCCATAGTCATCACTCTCATCCTAACTTTCAGCTTTTGCAACCTCTTGAAATCATCTCATCATGGGAAAAACCCCAAGTAACAACTTATCCACCAAAGAACCACACATCAAAAGGGCTCGTGTTGTACACGAAATCTCTTCAACCGAATCATCTCCGGTCAAACCAACAAATGATAGAAACCTTCATCATCCAATCAAACCAAATCCTAAAAGGATAGTACCCACAAAACTACCTATATCAAACACAACCATACCTCCTAGGCCAAACAATATAATCTCCACTAAACCATCACCTTTGGTTCCTAGAGCTATCTCTTTTACATCCCCACAATCATCACCTCACCTCTACAATTTAGAGGACTTGCCACCTAGGCCATCTCATCCGCTTCCGCCGACAACATTCTCCTCATTAGGAGGAACAATGATTCAAAATCAAGGTGTTGAGTCAACACTTGCTTCGGCTTCCTTTTCGCCGTTTCTATCATATAATCCCATTTGGATTATAAATCATCAAAGTCAACCACCCGACCATATGGAAGTTGACATTTCTTTACCACCATCATCATTCTTGATTGAACCATTCTTAAATGGACCTCCACCAATCCCTCCATCATTCGAGGCTCCTCAAACCGCTTCAATTGATCCTTTGAATCAAGCCACTTCATTTCATCCACCACCACTACCTAGCCATGACAAAGATTGCTATCATTGTCAACATGTTGAAAGTTTGATACATGAATTACGAGAAGACGAACGTTTCATGTTCTATCATCTCCTCGAACGTTTCGACGAGATTAAACCTAAACATAACTTGAGCTAGAAGATTATAGTGGTGTCTAAGCTTCAAGCGTTAGTTGGTCTAAGAAATTCCTAGTTATGTATTGTCTATTTTCTTATTTTTGAGTCATGTATATCATAACTTTTGTTTTATTAAATGGAATTACATGCTAATTGTTATTTTGTTGAGCATATGATTACTTTGTTTTCATATCTCATTTATGTGATAACATTATTTGTTATTTCACCCTTGCTGAATTTGATCAGCTGATACGGATCCCTCATAATAGCCTAGACGGATCCCTACTAGGAGGGAACCGCGGGATCCGTGAAGACAGGAAACTATTTTACTACTAACTTGCATCACATTTACAGGAAATTGTGAATTATACTTGCTTTCTAACCTTTGTTTTGTAGTATTTCAATTCACACATGAAGACTTTGACATCCTAAAGCTAGGGGAGCTTTATGTCAAAGCAATACATTGCAAATTACTTGCAATACTAGATTTATTTTTCATGACTTCCCATTGCAAAGTTGCAATCATATAGGGGGAGCACACTCGTCTCTTAGACAAAATTCTTTGCACACTTAGTTGCAAATGATCTAGATTAGAATTACTTTCTTGACGCCCTTACATAGGGATGGACTCGTCAAGGGGGAGCAAAGACGAGATCTATTCCCGTTACTTGCTCTTTATTTTTTTTATTTTTTTCTTTCACATGTTTTTCTTAAAAACAATGTGTTGCTTTTCTTCAAACACTTTTTGTTTCGAAAAAAAGGGGGAGAAGAAAGTAAAAACTACAAATTCAAACGTTAACGAATTTTAGCTTTTCCTTAAAATAATTTTATGTTTTGTCATCAACAAGAATGGGGAAATTTTGAATACAAATAAGCCGTAAAAACGTTTATTTATATTTTACGATCTTCTAATGTTTTGTCGATAACAAAAGTAAAATCATATTAACGAAACAAATAAAATATGTAAATGGTTTGAACTAATAGTTTTCTAACATATTCACATTTTCACATAAAACACTAAAACAAGTATAAGTGATTTTATGATCTAGATATATATATATATATATATATATATATATATATATATATATATATATATATATATATATATATATATATATATATATGTGTGTGTACAACAACTAGTGTTTACATATTGGCTTAACAAGTATAAGTGATTCTATGATTTAGATATATATGTACAACAACTAGTGTTTACATATTGAGTTAACACATACTTAAGCTAAGTATACTAAAATGGGTAAAAACAAGTATATACTAAAATGAGTAAAAACAAGTATATACTAAATAGATAAAAACTAGCAAATGGTTTTGACCCATAACCCATGGTTTTATATATACCACTTAACCAAGTTCAATGTATCCTTAAGGTACATTGTATCTAGAAAGAAAACCATGGATCAACCCATAACCCATGACCCATGACCCATAACCAAAAATACCCAAGGGTAAAGAGGAGTGTTCCACGGATCCCTAGCTTTGTGCTAGCCGGATCCCAAGTGGAAGGGATCCGTGGGATCCGTGGGAACAGTGAGGAAATTTGCCTATAAATAGTGAGCCATTTCTTCATTATTCCTCACCCCTTTCAAGCCTCTTTCTAACACACTTTCTCCCCTGAGTTAGATCTCACTAACCTTATATCCAAGAGATCTATGTTTGTAGTTTTGTTTTTGTGTGATCTTTTAGGTTCCTCTTAAAGGCAAGATCACCACCTTTGAAGTCGAGCAAGCTCAAGTCCATGAGTTGCTACGCTTCCTCATCATCAAGGCTACCGAAGTCCTCTTGTTGATGATTCCTTTCTTTCTTCAAAGAAGTGTAGTGTTGAAGACATTAGTGAAAGATGTCTCAAGTATCAAGACGAAGATATTAGTGAAGGTTATCTATCGTCTATAGGATAAGCACTTGTGGTAGGTGCTTAAAAGTCAAGACAAAGAAACATTAGTGAAAGGTGCTTAGAAGTCAAGAAAAGGAAGCACTAGTGAAAGGTGCTTAGAAGTGAAGACACAAGACATTAGTGAAAGGTGTCTTGTAGATCTAGTCAAAGGCATTAGTGAAAGGTGCCTTAGATGTACAATCGATATGGTGTGTTTCGATATACAAGATAGACTAGTATAGGATCCAAGGATATTGATATCCTTGATGATGTTGTAAAGGAGTAGATCTCCTTTGGGATTAGTCGTTGGTGTAGTGTGGTAGTAGTTCCTCCATTTCAATAGAACTAGGTGCTTAGCCTAGTACCTAATAAAGGGTAGGCGACGTTGTGAAGGTGTAGTTCACCTAAGGTGTGAAAGAACTAGGTACTTAGCCTAGTACCTTATAAAGGGTAGGCGACGTTGTGTAGGAGTGGTTCACCTTGGTGTGAAAGAACCCGGTGGTTAGCCTAGTACCGGAAAAAGAGTAGGCGACGTTGTGAAGGCTTCTCCGCCATAAGGAGCTTGGTGTAGTGATTACGAACTCTCGAGTAGGTGACTCGGGGAGTGGAGTAGGGCAAGGAAGGTGTCCTTGTAGCCGAACCACTATAAATACTTGCGTTGTGGTTTTGTGCTTCTTACTCTTTTCTTTCATTACATATCTTCTATATGCTTGTTTATCAACATCCAACACACACAACCAAATAGATTGATATAAGTCAATCTAAATAGATTAAAAGGAAGTTTTAATTGGTAAAACTATTCAACCCCCCCATCTAGTTTTCCACACTAACTACACAAGTGTAGTCTCACTAGCGATCTCGAATGCATCACAAAACAAGTTCTAGAATCTAATATACTATCGGTTCACACTCTAAGAATTGAAGATGAATGCTTCAATTCCTACTAATCTAAGGGCGATCCTCACATTTTTGGTGGAATTTAAGTGGTAAAGGGTTTTGTGCTAGTCATATAACTTTCTATCCGTGAGACGCTTTTGTTAAGACTAATGGCCCACTCCTATATATCATGAAAAATTTTAAATTTGGTGCCAAAATTACCCTAACCGACATTTTCTCATGGTTTATTACGCAAATGCAATTAGATAAAGCAAATAATCAAGGATAAGCATAGTTTCAAAGTTCCCGTTTTATTTTCCCTCCCTACACTTAAACTGAACATTGTCCCCAATGTTCCCCGAAAGTATCAAAGTTATGATAAAAGAAGGTAATCAAAAACGAAAGAAACTAATACTCCCCTGATTAGCTCGGTAGGATCCGTGTGTGAAGTAGTGGTTAAATCCTTTCCAAGAAGAATGTATGCGTGAAAAGCTCCTTTCAACTTTATGTATCTTCTTCTTGAGAAACAAAACCTGCACACTTGAAGAAAACAAACGAAACCTTCGCGTAAAATCGGCGGTAATAATATATAAGACTCGATTTAAACTAGGATATAATGCTTGTGGAATGGATGTTTACAGAATTTCTAAGAAAATTAAGACCTAGAAAATTCCAAAAAATTTTAAGTAGCTCAGAAAACGAGAAAAAGTAATATGATGTTTTTACTCCTTCCTGACGCCGTCAGGTTGAAATCCTGACGCCGTCAGGTTATCCTGACAAAAACTGGTCTGCGATTTTCTGGAAAAAATTCTGGAAAATTTACATCTTTAGAATCTGGAAAAAATTTATGCAACACATCCATTATGACTCGATACAAGCATTTGACTCGAACAAACACACAAATATATCTTTTAATTAATTGTTATTCTCATGTTCACGTTTCTTATGAAAACGTATGTAATCCTCCCTACACTTATCCTTTATGTAAAATACCTTTATATGCAATTAAGACGAGGTTAAAAACAAAATAAAGTATTTTTACAAATTTAAACATGAGAATAAACAATCAATAAAAGATATATGACATTAACAAGCAAACAATTAAGCATGGGTTGCCTTCCACGAAGCGCTTTTCTTTATTTAAGAGTCTTGTAGCTAGACTCATAGTCGTGTTCCTACGTGACTTCATTACCGTCACTTCCTTCCTTCTTTCCATCGTCGAAAGAGTGTACACGTTGTATGCTTACTGTGGATTCCTTGCCAACGTCGTCTATTATGGTGACGGTTTTATCCTTTAGATTAGTTTCCTTCACTGTGAAAGGCCCAAACCATCTTGGTTTGTTTCTACCTCGTAATGATTTTATCCGAGATTTGTACAAAAGTACTTTTTCTCCTTTTAGAAATTTCTTAGGGCTCCCTTGTGCCTTTGGTATCGAAGTGGGATTATTTCCTAACTTCTTATCGGGTCTCCACAACGTTGCATATAATCCCTGAACCATAAAGTCCCTAAGCCCCTTTTCCCAACCATTCAATTTCTTCTTAACAATTTTTCCAGGGGCTTGTGGATTTCCACCCGTAATCATTTCCATGATCTTAAGAGGATACCTTGGAATGATGGGTATCCTAGCGTACCCTTTCCCGCTTTTAAGCACCATGATGCCCTCTCCGCATTTGATGGTTGCCTTGGCGGTGGCCAGAAATGGTGTCCCAAGAATGAGAGGCACGTTTTTATCTTCCTCAACATCTATGATCACGAAATCTACCGGATAAACAATATTAGCTACCTCTATTAGAACATCCACCGCGATTCCTATGGGGTAAACATATGTGTGATTAGCTAAAGAAAGTCTAAGATCAGTCTTGGCTGGTTTCTCCTTAGTTAACTTATTATAGATTGATAATGGCATTATGTTCACATCAGTCCCCTGATCAGCTAAGGCATTCATATCAATATCACCTATGCTACATGGTATCACGAAGTTCCCAGTGGTGTCTGATCCGCTCCAAACCGTCAAGTTTTATCACTCAAGCCGGCCACTTGTGAATGGCCGACCGTAACAAACTTAAAACAGCTCAGAAGCGAATGCAATGAAGATCTGGAGAGTGTAGTGTTTCCCCGGGTCGTTATGTCCCAGCGAGCTATGCAATGAATCACCAAACGGATAGTGATCGAGAGATTTGAACAGAAAAAGGGATTTGAATGATTATAACTAAGGAAAAAGTTCATATACTAAAGGGGCTTAAATGCAAATTAAAGAAAGTTAAAAAGATAAAAAAATATTAAATAAACGCTATCACTATTTGCAAAATGATGTTTTTGATTTTATGTTTTTATAAAACTAGAATTTAAAACTACGTGACGTACAAATGAAAATATGAAACTTAAGCAGTATTAATCCTAAAAATATGAAAATGATATTTTTACAAACCTAATGATAAAAGAAAATTTATAGAAAAAGAAAATTATTTTTAAAACTATTTAATTAATTACTATTAATTAAAAAACTATTTTTAACTATTTAATAATAACCTAAATTACAAGAAAATATGAAATTAAGCTAGAAAAATGAAACTATGACTTGGAAAAATCTAAAATATCAAAAGAGAATTTTCAAAACTATTTTTATATTTTTCTGATTATTTTTGTATTTTCTATTAATTAAAAACTATTTAAAACTACTTAAATTGCTTAAAAATACAAATTTAACTAAGAAAAATTTGGAAAAATATTTTTTTGACTTTTTATATTTATCTTAACTTAAGAAAAATGAAAAATTATTTTTTTGAAACTTTTCTGAATTAATTGTATTAAATGCTAATTAAAAAGTGCTAAAAATTGATTTAAATCAAGAAAAATACCAAACAAACTTAGAAAAATCTGAAAAATTCAAGAAAAGTCTAAAATAATATTATGATTCTAGGAAAAATATAAAAACAGGTGCTTATGTGTGGGATTATGCAACTGCTATGCTAAGTGCTTATAAATAAGCACTTAAAATAAGCCAAGAACCACAAAAAGCCACCAACTTGATACAGAAGTTATAAAATGCTAAAATTACCAAAATGCAACAAGAAACAACAAGCCTTAAACTACTGAATTGCACCCTACACAGATTTGGTGTTTTGAGTTAAGTACCAAAAATCAGTTTGAGGCTTCTACTTGCAGCCCAAGAATAAGCAACCAAATAAGCTGAGACTCCAAAAACAAGAGTTGGATCCTACACTAGACCTGGGTACCTACTTATAAACCAAAGATCAGATGCTCACAAGCTCTTATGAGCTTTTCCCAAGCCCTGCAAGTCCCTGTGCAGACTCAGTGTTAACTGAGTCAGTTGCACAGGGCAAATAAGCCCATCTAGATAAGCAGTTTTGCAGCTTATAAAAAATTTGTAAAAATCTATAAAAATGGTGATAAGGAATTAGACCAGCTGAAGTTTTTAAAACAACAAGTTTCACATAATTTGACCTAGAGATGAGTCAATGATAAATCATCTCAGTTGAGCTCAAAATGGCTTTTTCAAGTTTTTGACTTTTTGACAAAAATGAAAAGTTGACTAAATTGAAGTTTGAAACCAAATCGTGGACAGATTATGATGTTAATAGATGAAATGAAGCTAAAGCAATCTATTTCTAAGGAGTCTAAACACAAAACAAGATTTTGCTTCTTTAAAAATCCAACAGTAAGCAAGTTAAGACAGATTTTATGTGAAATTGACTTTGGTGGTTTGCAAGCACAATTTTATGACAGATGTGAGTATGAATGAGTTACTCAAGCATAAACCAACAGGTTTCCACTCTTGAACACACCTCAAACACAGCTCTGCTGTTTAATCCAAACACCACTTAAGATACTGATTTGCAAATAAAATTAACCAAACTGCTAAACTAGCTAATCCTAGTGATCAAACTGAATTTATTAGACCTAAACACAACTAATTAAGCAGGTATGAAATACTTATAACTACAATTACAGATTATGCACATGAAACTTGAAAATGACTTACAATTGGTCCCAGCCACTATGGCTTGCCAAAGAACGTGAGAACCAGAACCTCTATCCTATTTCTATCAACCCATATGAATCTAAATCAACCCAATTCCAGCACTGCTACATCCATACCCATTTCCATTGCCCAATTTGACTTTCTTTGACCAAGAACCAAAATGGCTTGAAACTTAAATACAAACTTATCAAAAGCTATAAGGAGCTTATGTGAGCTTGTTTGAGCTTATAAATAAGCTATTTGAAGCTTGAATGTAAGAAACTGAAACTGAAATTTTCAACAGTAATACACAAATATGAAACTAGATAAAACTTTGGAATTGATGATTAAAACTTGATTATACTGATAATGTAACTTGAGTTTAATACATTGAAACAAAAGATAACAGCTTTGAACTTGAATTAACACATTTAAACTAAAAACGACATGAAAGAAATTTTACAAACTAACTACTACTCTCTTCTTTCTTCTCTTGCTTCCTTTTTATACCCAAACTGCTTCTCTCTCATCTCTGAGTGAATCCCACTAGTAATCAGAGCCATTGGATTACTTGAATTCATCTTGGCCATTTGTTGCATTTTTGGCGCCAAAATAAGTTTTGACCTGTTGGGGTTGAGTGAAGAGGACAGGGGTGCAATAAATGTATCTTGGAGGTTTGTTGAGGATGAGGGGACATGGAGGAGTGATAGTGAGGAGGGGGGATGGGAGGAGAAGTGTTGCAGGCAGGTTTGGTGAAGAAGAGGAAAAAGGCGCGAGTTGTTTTGTTTGACCAGATGGGTTGACTGGTATTATTGGAAGGGGGTCCAAAATGATAAATGACAGGGGGTCAATATGGTAAAAGGCAGGGTCAAAAGGTTTATGATAGGGTCCAAATGTTGAAAGGGTATTAATAATCATAGGGACCATTTGTGTAAATTCTGAAAAACAAGGGACCATGGCTGCCATTTTTTAAACTTAAAGGACCAATTTTGTAATTTCTCAAAACTTTTGATATTTTTCACCAAAGGACTAATTTTTGACAACTTATGATTTTAAAAGGACCTTTGGTGATTTTACTTTTGAAATTAAGTGCTCAGGGACTATTTCTGACAACTTTTGAAACTTGGGGGACTGAAACTGCCAATTATGCAAACTTAGCTCATTTTTCATCCGATTTTGAACATTTTGCATCTGAAACATATAAAATGCAATTTTGGAATATTTTCAGTATTTTGATGCATTTCTGAGCATTTTTAAACGTTTTGCAGTTCAGATTTAACCAAAAATAATGAGTATTTACACACTCATCAATCCCCCACACTAAACTATTGCTAGTCCCTAGCAATCTTTTGAGAAAAACTTAATGGATTTGAATCTCTTTACCAAAAGCCCTTACTTTTGGAGTAGCCAAATGTTTTAGTTGAAGTAAGAACCATGGTACACCGATAACCATGTGATTTTGAGCAAACCACCAGCTTCCAACGGATTTGATTTGTCTTTACCAGAAGCCGTTTGCTCTGGACTAGCCAACTCTTAGATAAATTATCAATATTATCTTTGGTGAGCTGATTACCAATTATGGTTTTCCACTGCCTTTACCACAAGCCATAAACTTGCGGGCTAGCCAACTCTTCACTTTTAAGGATATGGTGAGCTGAATACCATACAATTTTGGGCAAATTGCAAGCCGTCAACGGATTTGAGATATCTTTACCAAGAGCCGTTTGCTCCTGGATTAGCCAATCTTTTTGTTTTTTAGACATGGCGGACTGATAACCAAATGAGTAAGTGCAAAACACTTACTCCAAAAAAAAATTTTGGCCAAAAACGGGGGAATTGGGTGGATAATTACCTGATAAAATTCGTGAGAATTCCCCCCCACACTTAGAAATGAATATTGCCCTCAATATTCAAAGTACCGGCGGTTATGCCGAAACAAAGAACGTAAAATGGAAATACTACGGCCATTATTTAGAAAGATTTTGATACTTGTATATATACACAACATGTGGGGCAACCCCCCCACACTAGGGTGGTAGAAAGATAGAAAGAAGTCAGAAATATGGGTGAAAACCCATATTGCATGCTACTGTTTTTGATTCCCGAGTCGCTAGCTTGACTCGACCCCGTATTCATTTGTTCATGGGGAAAGTAACGTGGAAAACCAATCTCGATCGGACTTTCATTCACAATGTTAATAAACATATGAACATCAGAAAGTTCCACACCGGCGAGATATAACCGCGGTATTGTTAATAGTAGAAACTATAAGGGATGATACCGGGGTCAAAGATGGTGTCCTCATTCCCGAAAGAGAAAAGGGAAAGAGCAACCACACCATCTGTGAAGAATGGAATAAAGACGTACATGAGAATGCAAGTCCATTCCTCATCAGAAAGAAGCAAATCACCATTTTTAACATTTTTAAGCTTAAACTTGAAGCTTAGATGGTGATTGTCAATAAGATGTCCGGGAGGGAGGGTGGGAAACGGTTCTTCAATCAACAGGTTTTCCAGAAAAAGGATGTCTCCCTCCGGATCAAAGTAAGTATTATCAATTCCTGTTGGAATTGACTCATCACTAAGAAAGGCATCGACTTCATTCCAAAAGTTGTCGTCTTCCTCATCAGGAGTGAGAGAAGGGATGGAAGAGTCGGGAATAATAAGACTAGAAGATGATGGATCATTTTTTAGCAATACATCAATGGGAAGGATGTCTCCCATTGGATCACAAACATCATCATCCACCTCAGATGAAACTGAAGAGAGTTTGGTTTCATCCACAGAGTTAACAAACTCGATGCGACAAACTGATTCCGGAGGTGGGACAAGTGGTGTGCTCTTAGAGCTAGCAGTTTTCACCACTTCCGATGAAGTCTCCGATTCTAGATCATCATCATCATCAAGAACACTCTTGACTTCCCTGGTACAGCTTTCAAACCATTTGTTTGAACCAGGGTTGATTTTCAAAGCTTTTAGCTCAGCACGTTTTTGGTAACTCCTTTTTACCGTGAAATTTGAGAGTGTTGCATTGAATCTTTCAGATCTTTGATCAATTGTGGCAACACTCTGTTTGGACAGAGGTTTGGAGTTCTGGTTGATATTCAATGTGAGCTCTTCGTTGTCAACCCGAATGGTCAACTCTTCAGCAAACACATCAATCAGAGCACGACTCGTTCTCAAGAAAGCTCTTCCTAAGATGAGGGGAACTCTAGGATCTGCATCAAAGTCTACTACAACAAAGTCAGTAGGAAAGTGAAACTTTCCCACTTTCATCACGACATCCTCGGCTATCCCAAGTGGACGAGTTATGGTACGGTCCGCTAGCTCGAGTGTCATACAAGTGGATGAAAGTTTAGGAAGAGACAGTTTCTTCCATACTGAGAGTGGCATGAGGTTAATGCTAGCTCCAAGATCGGCCAAGGCGGAGCATTGAACCATCCCCAAGAAATCACATGGGATTAAAAATCTGCCAGGGTCTTCAAGCTTTTTGGGAAGCTTTTTGAGAAGGACCGCTGAGCATTGCTCATTGAGAGGAGTTTTAGCCATCTCAGATAGCTTATCTTTGTTGGTCAGTAAGCCTTTAAGCGTGGATGCAAATTTAGGAATTAGAACGAGAGCATCAACGAAGCTTATATCAAAGTGTAGCTCATTGAAGATTTGGAAAAAATTTTCCATTTGCTCTTTGTTTTTGTCTTTGAGCTTCTCATCATTCATTCTTGATGGGTAAGGAAGCTGACTAGACTTTTGAGCCGGGATGGAAGTGTTTTCTGGCTCAGAATTTTTCTTCGGAACTTCGGGTTCCGGACTTAAAGCTTGGACTACCGAAGGTGGGACGTGTGCGGTACTTCGTGGGCTTGAGAATTGCACCTTGTCCGTTGTATCCTTGGTAACTTGACTCATTGCCACAGGAGGAGGGGGCATAGGAGTCGAAGGTCCATTGTGCGTCTTACCACTACGAGTGGTGACAGCTTTCAACTCGGCATTTGGATTGGGAATTGTATTGCTTGGGAGTCCTCCAAAAGATGATGAAGCTTGGTTCATATTCATGTTCATGAAACTGCTCATCATATTCTTTAACTCATTTGTCTGCCGAGACATTGTGGTATCAATTTCCTTTTTTAGCTCAACTCTCATGTTATTGATCTGAGTTTGCATTGAACGTATGCTTGACTCAGTAATTTTTATGAAGTCATTTGGCATGGGAGCTTGAGAAGGTTGTTGATAACTTTGATGATTTGGAGCTTGATAAGGTTGGTTGAAATTGTTCCGGTTTTGATTGAAATTTTGAGAGTTATTGAAATTTTGTCCTTGATTCGGAACAAAGCGATTTTGATTGCCATGGTTTTGCACAGGAGGAAAACCAGGTGGTGTCATACCGCTAGGTGCACGGTAGTGAGGATCAGCCTGTGGTCGGTATTGATTGTGGTTTACCGAAGCTACGGGAGCTTGGTAAAAAGAAGCATCGGTTGCTTGACAATCATAATACGCGTGTGGACCACTACAAGTTTCACACACCTTGTTTACGGCTTTGATTGGTTCCGGCTTATGAATCTCGCTTTTGATTTCCTTTACATCTTTTATCATACAACGGATGGCATCCGTTAGAGCGGCTATCGGAGCTGCTAACTCAGAAGAGTTACTAGATGAAGAAGCAGGAGTATTAGGAGTATTGACTTTGTTGCGAGAAATAGGAACTTTTGATTTTTGCTCGCAAATCTCAATCACATCTTTAGGTCTACGATTCAAGATATTGCCGCCTGCGGCTGCATTCAAGGAATCTTGATCGTTACCGTTCAACCCATTGTAAAAAATATTGACTTGTTGAAGCTCCGTGAATTCATGATGGGGGCATTTCCTGAGGAGATCTTTGAATCTCTCCCATGCCTCTCCAAAGTTTTCATCGAAATTTTGACGAAATCCAGAAATTTCATTTTTAAGATTAGTCGTCTTTGATGGAGGGAAGAAATAATTAACAAACTTTTGAACAAGATCCTCCCAAGTTTCGATGGATCGAGGGGGTTCTTTTTCCAGCCAAATCCGGGCTGTCCCCTCAAGAGAGAATAGAAAAAGCATCAACTTGATTACTTTTTGTGGCACATCCTTGAAATTGATAGTTGAAGTCAACTTGTTAAACTAACGGATGTGTGCATACGGGTCTTCTCGGTCAAACCCGTGGAATTGATTTGTAGACACAAGTGTGATCAAATGTGTCTTCAATTCGAAGTGATCAGAATTGATTACTGGTAAAACAATGGCATCTCCATAACCCTCTGTGGGTGCTTGGAGCATTTCCGCCATAGTGCGTTCGTCTGCCATATTGTTGTTTGAAATAGTACGAATCTCGGGTTCGACTATTTGGGCAGCACGTCTACGAGAACGTCTTCTTGGAATTTCTGCTAGATCACGCAAAGGACTCAATGATCTAGAAGAACGAGTGCGCATGCACTAGAGTTAACTCTAAGGAATCTCAGAGCCAAGGAAGGGAATTATGAAAATGGGGAAAGAAGATTATTTTTGAGTTTTATGGTTATACATATATATAGAAACAAAAGAAAAATATTTTTGTATTTTATAGGTTTTGAGATGTTTTTGGGTTTTTTTTTGAATTTTTTATAAGAAAATATATATATATAGATAGATGGTATGAACAAAGAGTGAGTATTCAAATCAATAATCTGCTAGACGGAAGATAATCAGCACAGCTCCCCGGCAGCGGCGCCAAAAATTTGATCCGCTCCAAACCGTCAAGTTTTATCACTCAAGCCGGCCACTCATCAGAGAGAAGCAAATCACCAGTTTTGACATTTTTAAGCTTAAACTTGAAGCTTAGATGGTGATTGTCAATAAGATGTCCGGGAGGGAGGGTGGGAAACGGTTCTTCAATCAATAGATTTTCTAGAAAAATGATGTCTCCCTCCGGATCAAAGTAAATTTTATCAATTCCTGTTGGAATTGACTCATCACTAAGAAAGGCATCGACTTCATTCCAAAAGTTGTCATCTTCCTCATCAGGAGTGAGAGAAGGGATGGAAGAGTCGGGAATAAGACTAGAAGATGATGGATCATTTTTGAGCAATTCATCAATGGGAAGGATGTCTCCCATTGGATCACAATCATCATCATCCAATTCAGATGAAACTGAAGAGAGTTTGGTTTCATCCACAGAGTTAACAAACTCGATGCGACAAACTGATTCCGGAGGTGGGACAAGTGGTGTGCTCTTAGAGCTAGCAATTTCCACCACTTCCGATGAAGTCTCCGATTCTAGATCATCATCATCATCAAGAACACTCTTGACTTCCCTGGTACAACTTTCAAACCATTTGTTTGAACCAGGGGTGATTTTCAAAGCTTTTAACTCAGAACGTTTTTGGTGACTCCTTTTAACCGTGAAATTTGAGAGTGTTGCATTGAATCTTTCAGATTTTTGATCAATTGTGGCAACACTCTGTTTGGACAGAGGTTTGGAGTTCTGGTTGATATTCAATGTGAGCTCTTCGTTGTCAACCCGTATGGTCAACTCTTCAGCAAACACATCAATCAGAGAACGACTCGTTCTCAAGAAAGCTCTCCCTAAGATGAGGGGAACTCTAGGATCTGCATCGAAGTCTACTACAACAAAGTCAGTAGGAAAGTGAAACTTTCCCACTTTCATCACGACATCCTCGGCTATCCCAAGTGGACGAGTTATGGTACGGTCCGCTAGCTCGAGTGTCATACAAGTGGATGAAAGTTTAGGAAGAGACAGTTTCTTCCATACTGAGAGTGGCATGAGGTTAATGCTAGCGCCAAGATCGGCCAAGGCGGAGCATTGAACCATCCCCAAGAAATCACACGGGATTAGAAATCTGCCAGGGTCTTTAAGCTTTTTGGGAAGCTTCTTGAGAAGGACCGCTGAGCATTGCTCATTGAGAGGAGTTTTAGCCATCTCTGATAGCTTATCTTTGTTAGTCAGTAAGCCTTTAAGCGTGGATGCAAACTTAGGCATTAGAACGAGAGCATCAAAGAAGCTTATATCAAAGTGTAGCTCATTAAAGATTTGGAAAATTTTTTCCATTTGCTCTTTGTTTTTATCTTTGAGCTTTTCATCATTCATTCTTGATGGGTAAGGAAGCTGACTAGACTTTTGAGCCGGGATGAAAGTATTTTCTGGTTCAGAATTTGTCTTCGGAACTTCGGGTTCCGGACTTAAAGCTTGGACTACCGAAGGTGGGACGTGTGCGGTACTTCGTGGGCTTGAAAAATGCACCTTGTTCGTTGTTTCCTTGGTAACTTGACTCAATGCTACAGGAGGAGGGGGCATTGGAGTCGAAGGTCCATTGTGCGTCTTACCACTACGAGTGGTGACGGCTTTCAACTCGGCATTTGGATTGGGAATTGTATTGCTTGGGAGTCCTCCAGAAGATGATGAAGCTTTGTTCATATTCATGTTCATGAAACTGCTCATCATATTCTTTAACTCATTTGTCTGCCGAGACATTGTGGTATCAATTTCCTTTTTAAGCTCAACTCTCATGTTATTGATCTGAGTTTGCATTGAACGTATGCTTGACTAAGTAATTTTCATGAAGTCATTTGGCATGGGAGCTTGAGAAGGTTGTTGATAACTTTGATGATTTGGAGCTTGATATGGTTGGTTGAAATTGTTCCGGTTTTGATTGAAATTTTGAGAGTTATTGAAATTTTGTCCTTGATTCGGAACAAAGCGATTTTGATTGCCATGGTTTTGCACAGGAGGAAAACCAGGTGGTGTCATACCGCTAGGTGCACGGTAATGAGGATCAGCTTGTGGTCGGTATTGATTGTGGTTTACCGAAGCTACGGGAGCTTGGTAAAAAGAAGCATCGGTTGCTTGACAATCATAATACGCATGTGGACCACTACAAGTTTCACACGCCTTGTTTACGGCTTTGATTGGTTCCGGCTTATGAATTTCGCTTTTGATTTCCTTTACATCTTTTATCATACAACGGATGACATCCGTTAGAGCGGCTATCGGAGCGGCTAACTCAGAAGAGTTATTAGATGAAGAAGCAGGAGTGTTAGGAGTATTGACTTTGTTGCGAGAAATAGGAACTTTTGATTTTTGCTCGCAAATCTCAATCACATCTTTAGGTCTACGATTCAAGATATTGCCGCCTGCGGCTGCGTTCAAGGAATCTTGATCGTTACCGTTCAACCCATTATAAAAGATATTAACTTGTTGAAGCTCCGTGAATTCATGATGGGGGCATTTCCTGAGGAGATCTTTGAATCTCTCCCATGCCTCTCCAAAGTTTTCATCGAAATTTTGACGAAATCCAGAAATTTCATTTTTAAGATTAGTCGTCTTTGATGGAGGAAAGAAATAATTGACAAACTTTTGAACAAGATCCTCCCAAGTTTCGATGGATCGAGGGGGTTCTTTTTCCAACCAAATCCGGGCTGTCCCCTCAAGAGAGAATGGAAAAAGCATCAACTTGATGACTTTTTGTGGCACCTCCTTGAAATTGATAGTTGAAGTCAACTTGTTAAACCAACGGATGTGTGCATACGGGTCTTCTCGGTCAAACCCGTGGAATTGATTTGTAGACACAAGTGTGATCAAATGTGTCTTCAATTCGAAGTGATCAGAATTGATTACTGGTAAAACGATGGCATCTCCATAACCTTCGGTGGGTGCTTGGAGCATTTCCGCCATAGTGCGTTCGTCTGCCATATTGTTGTTTGAAATAGCATGAATCTCGGGTTCGACTATTTGGGCAGCACGTCTACGAGAACGTCTTCTTGGAATTTCTGCTAGATCACGCAAAGGACTCAATGATCTAGAAGAACGAGTGCGCATGCACTAGAGTTAACTCTAAGGAATCTCAGAGCCAAGGAAGGGAATTATGAAAATGGGGAAAGAAGATTATTTTTGAGTTTTATGGTTATACATATATATAGAAACAAAAGAAAAATATTTTTGTATTTTATAGGTTTTGAGATGTTTTTGGGTTTTTTTTGAATTTTTTATAAGAAAAAATATATATATATAGATAAATGGTATGAACAAAGAGTGAGTATTCAAATCAATAATCTGCTAGACGGAAGATAATCAGCACAGCTCCCCGGCAGCGGCGCCAAAAATTTGATCCGTGCAAAACCGCCAAGTTTTCTCACACAAGCCGGCCACTTGTGAATGGCTGACCGTAAGAAACTTCAAACAGTTTAAACACCAATGCAATGAAGATCTGGAGAGTACAGTGTTTCTCCGGGTCGTTATGTCCCAGCGAGCTATGCGAAGAATCAAAAAACGAATAGTGATCGAGAGATTTGAATGGAAAAGGAGATTTGATATGATTATAACTACATAAAAAGCCTATAATTACAAAGGCTTAAATGCAAATTAAAGAAAATTAAAAAGATAAAAAATATTAAATAAACGCTATCACTATTTGCAAAATGATGTTTGATTTTTATGTTTTTATAAAACTTAAAATAAAAACTACGCGACGTACAAAAGAAAATGTGAAACTTACACAATATTAATCCTAAAAATATGAAAATGATATTTTTACAAACCTAATGATAAAAGAAAATTTTTAGAAAAAGAAAATTATTTTTATAACTAATTATCTAATTATTATTAATTAAAAACTATTTTTAACTATTTAATAATAACCTAAAATACAAGAAAATATGAAGTAAAGCTAGAAAAATAAAATTATGACTTAGAAAAATCTAAAATATCAAAAGAGAATTTTCAAAACTATTTTTGTATTTTTCTGATTATTTTTGTATTTTCTATGAATTAAAAACTATTTAAAACTACTTAAATTGCTTAAAAATACAAATTTAACTAAGAAAAATCTGAAAAAAATATTTTTTTGACTTTTTATATTTATCTTAACTTAAGAAAAATGAAAAATTATTTTTTTGAAACTTTTCTGAATTATTTGTATTAAAAGCTAATTAAAAAGTACTAAAAAATGATTAAAATGCAGAAAAATAGCAAACTGACTTGGAAAAATCTGAAAAATTCAAGAAAAGTCTAAAATAATATTAAGAAACTGAGAAAAATATAAAAACAGGTGCTTGTGTGCAAGAAAATGTAACTGCAATGATAAGTGCTTATAATAAGCACTTTGAAATAAGCAAATGAACACCAATAAGCACCAACTGAACACAGAAGCTTTAATATGCTACAAGTACTCAAAAGTGACTAAAAACAACAAACCTTAACCTCTGAATTGCTAAATACCAAGATTTGATTGAATTGAACTAATGAGCTAAAAACAGTTTGAGGTACCAAGTTTAAGCTAAGAGATAAGCTACCTAATAAGCTGAGACATGAAACCAAGACTTGGATCCTACACTAGACCTGGGTAAGAACTTCTAAACCAAAGATGAGCTGCTCATAAGCTCTTATGAGCTCTTCCCAAGCCCTGCAAGTCCCTGTGCAGACTCAGTGTTAACTGAGTCAGTTGCACAGGGCAAATAAGCCTAAGTTTATGACCCATTTTGAAGCTTATAAAAAATTTGAAAAAATCTACAAAAATAGCAATAAGAAAATAGACCAGCTGAGGTTTTTAAAATCACAAGTTCCACTAAATTTGGCCCAGAAATGAACCCATGAAAAATCAACTCAGTTGGGCATAAACTGACTTTTTGCAAATTTGACTTTTGAAGCAAAAATGAAAGGTTTGACTTTAATGAGTTTTGATTCAATTTATTTAACTGAAATTGATGTTTTATGTTATATTAAGACTATTGCAAGCTATGATAATGATAACTAAACATAAATCAAGACTTTGAATTCTAAAAATCCTAACAGATAAGCTAATGAAGACAGTTTAAATGAATTTTGACTTTGGGCCTTAGCAGACACAAGTTTATGACTGGAATGGCTCTTAAATGACTAAAGAGATGTAACCCAACTGATCTGAACTACAGCTTAGCCCTCTAACACATTTCTGCTACAAAATCCAAACACCCCTTTAATATGACTGATTTGCAAGTTAAATGAGCTAACTACTGATCCAGCTTGTACAAATGATCAAACTGAGTTAAGCTACCCTAAATACAACTAATGAACAAGTTTAAGATACTCAATGGCCACAGATTACACATACAAGTACAAAATGCAAAACTGAAAAATGACATGAAACACTCACAAGTGTTCCAGCTGATTTGCAGGCTAAGACCAAACCCAAAACTACAATATGCTACTCAAATCCAACCCAAATCAACTCTGCATCAACCCTATTTCCACTGCCATTACTACTTTAGCCAAAATTCCACCTAGTTTGACTTTTGTTGACCAAGAATGAAACTTGTTTAAAAATGACCAGTAAGCTTAACAAAAGCTTTAATAAGCTGAAATAAACTTGTTTGAACTAGAGATAAGCTATTAGAAGCTTTAACATAAGATTTTGAAACTCAATTTTCTTAACAGTTAGCATGAAAACTTGAATTGAAATTAAAACTTTGATTTGATACAAGAAATCGGATTATATTGATAAGACAACTAAATTTGAGTACATTAAAACAGAAAATTACAACTTCAAACTTAAATTAAAACATTGCTACTAAAAACGACATACAAAAATATTTAAAACTAACTACTCCCTTCTTCTAGCTTCATCTTCCTCTTTTATACACCCAAATTGTTTCTCTTTCTTCTCTGAGCAGTTCCCACATTCATTTAAGACCATTGGATGAGCTCTGATGATATTGGCCATAGGATTGATTTTTGGCGGGAAATGGTATTTGACCTGTTGGGGTTGAGTGCAAAGGTAGAAGGAGCATTAAATGTATCTTTGGAGTGTTGTTGAAGGTGGAGTGAAGATGTGAGCTGGGGGGATGGGTTGTCTGGGTTTTGTAGAGAAACAAGTGGGGAAGAAGAAAATGGCGCGTAGGGGTTTATTTGACCAGATGTTTGACTGCTTATTATTATGAAGGGGGGTCCAATTTCTGAAGGGTCCAAAGGTAAAAGGCAGGGGTCACAAGGAATTTGACAAGGCCAAAAGGGTGTTAAGGGTTTAATAATACACAAGGACCTATTTGCAATTTCTGAAAATACAAGGACCACTTCTGCCATTTTGCAAAGTTGCTCCAAGGGACTAAAAGTGACAAGCTCCAATAGTATAAGGAACAAACTTGACATTTTCAAATTTCCAAGGGCCATTTTTGCCAATTTTCAAACTTGAAGGACCAAATTTGTAATTTCTCAAAACTTTTGACATTTTTCACCAAAGGACTAATTTTCACAACTTATGATTTTAAAAGGACCTTTGGTGATTTTTCTTTTAAAATTAAGTGCTCAGGGACTATTTCTGACAATTTTTGAAACTTGGGGGACTGAAACTGCCAATTATGCAAACTTAGCTCATTTTTCATCTGATTTTGAACATTTTGCATCTGAAAGATATAAAATGCAATTTTGGAATATTTTCAGTATTTTGATGCATTTCTGAGCATTTTTAAACGTTTTGCAGTTCAGATTTAACTAAAAATGATGAGTATTTACACACTCATCAATCCCCCACACTAAACTATTGCTAGTCCCTAGCAATCTTTTGAGAAAAACTTAATGGATTTGAATCTCTTTACCAAAAGCCATTACTTCTGGAGTAGCCAAATGTTTTAGTTCAAGTAAGAACTATGGTACACTGATAACCATGTGATTTTGAGCAAACCACCAGCTTCCAACGGATTTGATTTGTCTTTACCAGAAGCCGTTTGCTTCTGGACTAGCCAACTCTTAGATAAATTATCAGTATTATCTTTGGTGAGCTGATTACCAATTATGGTTTTTCCACTGCCTTTACCACAAGCCATAAACTTGCGGGCTAGCCAACTCTTCACTTATAAGGATATGGTGAGCTGAATACCATACAATTTTGGGCAAATTGCAAGCCGTCAACGGATTTGAGATATCTTTACCAAGAGCCGTTTGCTCCTGGATTAGCCAATCCTTTTGTTTTTTAGACATGGCGGACTGATAACCAAATGAGTAAGTGCAAAACACTTACTCCAAAAAAAAATTTTGGCCAAAAATGGGGGAATTGGGCGGTATAATTATATGATAAAATTCGTGAGAATTCCCCCCCACACTTAGAAATGAATATTGCCCTCAATATTCAAAGTACCGGCGGTTATGCCGAAACATAGAACGTAAAAGGGAAAAACTAGGGCCATTATTTTGAAAGATTTTTTTTTTTTTTTTTTTTTTTGAAACTTGCATATATACATAACATGTGGGGCAACCCCTCCCCACACTAGGGTGGTAGAAAGATAGAAAGAAGTCAGAGATATGGGTGAAAACCCATATGGTATGCTACTGTTTTTGATTCCCGAGTCGCTAGCTTGACTCGACCCCGTATTCATTTGTTCATGGGGAAAGTAACGTGGAAAACCAATCTCGATCGGACTTTCGTTCACAATTTTAATAAACATATGAACATCAGAAAGTTCCACACCGACGAGATATAACCGCGGTATTGTTAATAGTAGAAACTGTAAGGGATGATACCGGGGTCAAAAATGGTGTCCTCATTCCCGAAAGAGAAAAGGGAAAGAGCAACCACACCACCAAAAATTTGATCCGCTCCAAACCGTCAAGTTTTATCACTCAAGCCGGCCACTTGTGAATGGCCGACCGTAACAAACTTAAAACAACTCAGAAGCGAATGCAATGAAGATCTGGAGAGTGTAGTGTTTCCCCGGGTCGTTATGTCCCAGCGAGCTATGCAATGAATCACCAAACGGTTCTTCAATCAATAGATTTTCTAGAAAAAGGATGTCTCCCTCCGGATCAAAGTAAATTTTATCAATTCCTGTTGGAATTGACTCATCACTAAGAAAGGCATTGACTTCATTCCAAAAGTTGTCATCTTCCTCATCAGGAGTGAGAGAAGGGATGGAAGAGTCGGGAATAAGACTAGAAGATGATGGATCATTTTTGAGCAATTCATCAATGGGAAGGATGTCTCCCATTGGATCACAATCATCATCATCCAATTCAGATGAAACTGAAGAGAGTTTGGTTTCATCCACAGAGTTAACAAACTCGATGCGACAAACTGATTCCGGAGGTGGGACAAGTGGTGTGCTCTTAGAGCTAGCAATTTCCACCACTTCCGATGAAGTCTCCGATTCTAGATCATCATCATCATCAAGAACACTCTTGACTTCCCTGGTACAACTTTCAAACCATTTGTTTGAACCAGGGGTGATTTTCAAAGCTTTTAACTCAGAACGTTTTTGGTGACTCCTTTTAACCGTGAAATTTGAGAGTGTTGCATTGAATCTTTCAGATTTTTGATCAATTGTGGCAACACTCTGTTTGGACAGAGGTTTGGAGTTCTGGTTGATATTCAATGTGAGCTCTTCGTTGTCAACCCGTATGGTCAACTCTTCAGCAAACACATCAATCAGAGAACGACTCGTTCTCAAGAAAGCTCTCCCTAAGATGAGGGGAACTCTAGGATCTGCATCGAAGTCTACTACAACAAAGTCAGTAGGAAAGTGAAACTTTCCCACTTTCATCACGACATCCTCGGCTATCCCAAGTGGACGAGTTATGGTACGGTCCGCTAGCTCGAGTGTCATACAAGTGGATGAAAGTTTAGGAAGAGACAGTTTCTTCCATACTGAGAGTGGCATGAGGTTAATGCTAGCGCCAAGATCGGCCAAGGCGGAGCATTGAACCATCCCCAAGAAATCACACGGGATTAGAAATCTGCCAGGGTCTTCAAGCTTTTTGGGAAGCTTCTTGAGAAGGACCGCTGAGCATTGCTCATTGAGAGGAGTTTTAGCCATCTCTGATAGCTTATCTTTGTTAGTCAGTAAGCCTTTAAGCGTGGATGCAAACTTAGGCATTAGAACGAGAGCATCAACGAAGCTTATATCAAAGTGTAGCTCATTGAAGATTTGGAAAAAAAATTTCATTTGCTCTTTGTTTTTGTCTTTGAGCTTTTCATCATTCATTCTTGATGGGTAAGGAAGCTGACTAGACTTTTGAGCCGGGATGAAAGTATTTTCTGGCTCAGAATTTGTCTTCGGAACTTCGGGTTCCGGACTTAAAGCTTGGACTACCGAAGGTGGGACGTGTGCGGTACTTCGTGGGCTTGAAAAATGCACCTTGTCCATTGTTTCCTTGGTAACTTGACTCAATGCTACAGGAGGAGGGGGCATTGGAGTCGAAGGTCCATTGTGCGTCTTACCACTACGAGTGGTGACGGCTTTCAACTCGGCATTTGGATTGGGAATTGTATTGCTTGGGAGTCCTCCAGAAGATGATGAAGCTTTGTTCATATTCATGTTCATGAAACTGCTCATCATATTCTTTAACTCATTTGTCTGCCGAGACATTGTGGTATCAATTTCCTTTTTAAGCTCAACTCTCATGTTATTGATCTGAGTTTGCATTGAACGTATGCTTGACTCAGTAATTTTCATGAAGTCATTTGGCATGGGAGCTTGAGAAGGTTGTTGATAACTTTGATGATTTGGAGCTTGATATGGTTGGTTGAAATTGTTCCGGTTTTGATTGAAATTTTGAGAGTTATTGAAATTTTGTCCTTGATTCGGAACAAAGCAATTTTGATTGCCATGGTTTTGCACAGGAGGAAAACCAGGTGGTGTCATACCGCTAGGTGCACGGTAATGGGGATCAGCTTGTGGTCGGTATTGATTGTGGTTTACCGAAGCTACGGGAGCTTGGTAAAAAGAAGCATCGGTTGCTTGACAATCATAATACGCATGTGGACCACTACAAGTTTCACACACCTTGTTTACGGCTTTGATTGGTTCCGGCTTATGAATTTCGCTTTTGATTTCCTTTACATCTTTTATCATACAACGGATGGCATCCGTTAGAGCGGCTATCGGAGCGGCTAACTCAGAAGAGTTATTAGATGAAGAAGCAGGAGTGTTAGGAGTATTGACTTTGTTGCGAGAAATAGGAACTTTTGATTTTTGCTCGCTAATCTCAATCACATCTTTAGGTCTACGATTCAAGATATTGCCGCCTGCGGCTGCGTTCAAGGAATCTTGATCGTTACCGTTCAACCCATTATAAAAGATATTAACTTGTTGAAGCTCCGTGAATTCATGATGGGGGCATTTCCTGAGGAGATCTTTGAATCTCTCCCATGCCTCTCCAAAGTTTTCATCGAAATTTTGACGAAATCCAGAAATTTCATTTTTAAGATTAGTCGTCTTTGATGGAGGAAAGAAATAATTGACAAACTTTTGAACAAGATCCTCCCAAGTTTTGATGGATCGAGGGGGTTCTTTTTCCAGCCAAATCCGGGCTGTCCCCTCAAGAGAGAATGGAAAAAGCATCAACTTGATGACTTTTTGTGGCACATCCTTGAAATTGATAGTTGAAGTCAACTTGTTAAACCAACGGATGTGTGCATACGGGTCTTCTCGGTCAAACTCGTGGAATTGATTTGTAGACACAAGTGTGATCAAATGTGTCTTCAATTCGAAGTGATCAGAATTGATTACTGGTAAAATGATGGCATCTCCATAACCTTCGGTGGGTGCTTGGAGCATTTCCGCCATAGTGCGTTCGTCTGCCATATTGTTCTTTGAAATAGCACGAATCTCGGGTTCGACTATTTGGGCAGCACGTCTACGAGAACGTCTTCCTGGAATTTCTGCTAGATCACGCAAAGGACTCAATGATCTAGAAGAACGAGTGCGCATGCACTAGAGTTAACTCTAAGGAATCTCAGAGCCAAGGAAGGGAATTATGAAAATGGGGAAAGAAGATTATTTTTGAGTTTTATGGTTATACATATATATAGAAACAAAAGAAAAATATTTTTGTATTTTATAGGTTTTGAGATGTTTTTGGGTTTTTTTTTTTGAATTTTTTATAAGAAAATATATATATATAGATAGATGGTATGAACAAAGAGTGAGTATTCAAATCAATAATCTGCTAGACGGAAGATAATCAGCACAGCTTCCCGGCAATGGAACCAGGAATTCTCACGAATTTTATCATATAATTATACCGCCCAATTCCCCCATTTTTGGCCAAAATTTTTTTTTAGAGTAAGTGTTTTGCACTTACTCATTTGGTTATCAGTCCGCCATGTCTAAAAAAACAAAAGGATTGGCTAATCCAGGAGCAAACGGCTTTTGGTAAAGATATCTCAAATCCGTTGACGGCTTGCAATTTGCCCAAAATTGTATGGTATTCACTCACCATATCCTTATAAGTGAAGAGTTGGCTAGCCCGCAAGTTTATGGCTTGTGGTAAAGGCAGTGGAAAAACCATAATTGGTAATCAGCTCACCAAAGATAATACTGATAATTTATCTAAGAGTTGGCTAGTCCAGAAGCAAACGGCTTCTGGTAAAGACAAATCAAATCCGTTGGAAGCTGGTGGTTTGCTCAAAATCACATGGTTATCAGTGTACCATAGTTCTTACTTGAACTAAAACATTTGGCTACTCCAGAAGTAATGGCTTTTGGTAAAGAGATTCAAATCCATTAAGTTTTTCTCAAAAGATTGCTAGGGACTAGCAATAGTTTAGTGTGGGGGATTGATGAGTGTGTAAATACTCATCATTTTTAGTTAAATCTGAACTGCAAAACGTTTAAAAATGCTCAGAAATGCATCAAAATACTGAAAATATTCCAAAATTGCATTTTACATCTTTCAGATGCAAAATGTTCAAAATCAGATGAAAAATGAGCTAAGTTTGCATAATTGGCAGTTTCAGTCCCCCAAGTTTCAAAAATTGTCAGAAATAGTCCCTGAGCACTTAGGGCGTGCTTGGTTAGGGGTTAAGGGGGGGTGGGGAATGGGTAAAGTATTCAAAAGGGCCCACATCACAAATAAATTGATGCTTGGTTGGGGAGGGGTAAGGGTTTGATTACCCCGTAGTGGGTAATGAACCATTATAGAGTAAATTGGGGGGGGGGGGTAAGGTATTGATTACCTACCTCACTCATTCCTTTGCATTCCTTTCCCTTTCCCTTTTCCTTTCCCCACTTTGAACCAAGCGGACCCTTAATTTTAAAAGAAAAATCACCAAAGGTCCTTTTAAAATCATAAGTTGTCAAAATTAGTCCTTTGGTGAAAAATGTCAAAAGTTTTGAGAAATTACAAATTTGGTCCTTCAAGTTTGAAAATTGGCAAAAATGGCCCTTGGAAATTTGAAAATGTCAAGTTTGGTCCTTATACTATTGGAGCTTGTCACTTTTAGTCCCTTGGAGCAACTTTGCAAAATGGCAGAAGTGGTCCTTGTATTTTCAGAAATTGCAAATAGGTCCTTGTGTATTATTAAACCCTTAACACCCTTTTGGCCTTGTCAAATTCCTTGTGACCCCTGCCTTTTACCTTTGGACCCTTCAGAAATTGGACCCCCCTTCATAATAATAAGCGGTCAAACCAAATGGTCAAACAAATCATACGCGCCAAAACCCTGTCTTCCCCAACTGCTATCCCTGCTACACTCCAACCTCCCATCCCCCCTCCTCACCTTCACTCTTACATGTCCCCCCACCTCAACAACACTCCAAAATAGCATTAAATGCTTCTTCAATCCCTTTACTCAACCCCAACAGGTCAAAACTTATTTTGGCGCCAAAAACTGATTGAATGGCCAAGATGATTTCAAGGCATCCAATGGCCTCAAATTGAAGTGGGAAACAATCAGAGAGAGGAGAGAAGTCATTTTGGGTATAAAAGAAGCAAGAAGGAGCAAGTGAAGAGTAGTTTTTAGTTTTGTAAATTTACTTTTATGTCGTTTTAATATCAATGCTTTAAATTAAGTCTTAAATTGTTATCTTTTGTATCTATGTACTGGAACTCAAGTTATTTTATCAATATAAGTTCATTTCAAGTGTTAATTCAAGTTGTGTTTAAGTTTCATGTTTTTAAGGTTACTGTTGAAAAATCCAAACTCATGTTCTCATATTAAAGCTTCCTACATCTTATTTTCTCATTCAAATAAGCTTGTCATAGCTTTTTGTAAGCTTAAGTTTAAGTTTCAAGTAATTTTGGAATTTGGTCAAAGAAAGTCAAACTGGGGCCAAAATGGAAATGGAATTGGATCTGGGTTGAAGCAGTGTTGGAATTGGGTTGATTCAGAGTTATTGGGTTGATTTAAATAGGCTAGTGGTCCTTTGGTTACTGTTTTCAAGCCATAGTGGCTGGGACCTCTTGTAAGTTAATTTCAATAGCTATTGCATAATCTGCATTTATGGTTTAGATTGGTTTGTATTTGTTGATTAGGTTGTATTTAGGTTAGTTTAATTCAGTTTGATTGTCTGCATTGGCTAGTTTAGCAGTTGGCTTTGTTTTGCTTACAAATCAGTAGTTTTAAGGGTGTTTGGATTTGCTGCTTTAACTGTAATTGAGACTTGATCAGTGATTGAAACTTGTTGCTTTAGGTTTGTTAAGCTCATATTTACTCATATCTGTCTTAAACTTGTGCCTGCAAACCATAAAAGTCATACTCATCTCAAATCTGTCTTAATTACAAATCTGTTGTGATTTTGAAAATTCAAACTCTTGTTTTGTGTTTAGAATTGAGAGACAAAGCTTGCTGTAGCTTCATTTCATCATAATATATCAATTTCATTCCACAAATTGGATTCAAAGTTCATAAAAGTCAATATAACAAAACTGCTTTAAAAAGTCAAAACTGAAAAAGTGGTTTTGAGCCTATCTAAGAGGATTTTTCATTGACTCATTTCTGAGCCAAACCTAGTGAAACTTGGTGTTTTTAAACTTCACTTGGTCTACTTTCTTGTCATCATTTTTATAGAATTTTGTGAATTTTTTATAAGGCCCAAAACTGCTTGTCAAAATGGTTGTGAATCCCCTGTACACACTCAGTATTAACTGAGTGTGCACAGGTTTCCCCGGGTCGTTATGTCCCAGCGAGCTATGCGAAGAATCACCAAACGAATAGTGATCGAGAGATTTGAACGGAAAAGGAGATTTGATATGATTATAACTACAGAAAAAGCCTATAATTACAAAGGCTTAAATGCAAATTAAAGAAAATTAAAAAGATAAAAAATATTAAATAAACGCTATCACTATTTGCAAAATGATGTTTGATTTTTATGTTTTTATAAAACTTAAAATAAAAACTACGCGACGTACAAAAGAAAATGTAAAACTGAAGCAGTATTAACCCTAAAAATATGAAAATGATATTTTTACAAACCTAATGATAAAAGAAAATTTATAGAAAAAGAAAATTATTTTTATAACTATTTAATTAATTATTATGAATTAAAAACTATTTTTAACTATTAAATAATAACCTAAAATACAAGAAAATATGAAATAAAGCTAGAAAAATGAAATTATGACATGGAAAAATCTAAAATAACAAAAGAGAATTTTCAAAACTATTTTTATATTTTTCTGATTATTTTTGTATTTTCTATGAATTAAAAACTATTTAAAACTACTTATATTGCTTAAAAATACAAATTTAACTAAAAAAAATCTAGAAAAATATTTTTTTGACTTTTTATATTTATCTTAACTTAAGAAAAATGAAAAATTATTTTTTTGAAACTTTTCTTAATTAATTGTATTAAAAGCTATTTAAAAAGGCTTAAAAACTGATTTAAATCAAGAAAAATAGCAAACTAACTTAGAAAAATCTGAAAAATTCAAGATAAGTCTAAAATAATATTCTAAAGCTGAGAAAAATATAAAAACAGGTACTTGTGTGCAAGAAAATGGGACTGCAATCTCAAGTGCTTATAAATAAGCACTTATAATAAGCCAACAACCACAAACAAGCACCAAACTGTTATAAAAGCTGTAATATGCTAAAAGAACTCAAAAGCAACTTATAAAAACTATCTTAAACTACTTGAGTGCAAACTGCTAAGACTTGATGTTTTGATTCCAAGTGCTAAAAACAGTTTTGAAGGGGTACTTTAAGCTTAAGCACAAGACACACTATAAGCTAAAAATGAAAACCAAGAGCTGGATCCTAAGCTAGACCTGGCTAGGTATGTCTAAACCAAAAATGAGCTGCTCACAAGCTCTTATGAGCTTTTCCCAAGCCCTGCAAGTCCCTGTGCAGACTCAGTGTTAACTGAGTCAGTTGCACAGGGCAAATAAGCCTAAGTTGATGACCCATTTTGAAGCTTATAAAAAATTTGCAAAAATCTACAAAAATAGCAATAAGAAAATAGACCAGCTGAGGTTTTTAAAATCACAAGTTTCACATAATTTGACCCAGAGATGAGTCAATGATAAATCATCTCTGTTGAGCTCAAAATGGCTTTTTCAAGTTTTTGACTTTTTGACAAAACTGAAAAGTTGACTAAATTGAGGTTTGAAACCAAATTATGAACTGAATATGATATGTTATGATGAAATGAACTTAATGCAAGCTACATCTATGAATTTGAAACACAAAACAAGATTTTGGTTATTTAAAAATCCAACAGTTAAGTTTCTAAGACAGATTAAAGAGAATTTTGACTTTGAATCAGTTTTGATGATAAGTAATGCTTAGGATGAATCAAATGAACCTCATTGAGACTAAGTAGACAGATATTTAAACACAAACAACAGCTTAAGCTTATCAAAACCACTGATCCAAACACACTGTTCACACAGAATTGCAAGTTTAACAGACCCAACTACTGATTCAGCTTGTGCAGATACTCAAACTAAATCTAACTAACCTAATAACAGCTTAATCAATGAATAAAAACTATTCCTAACCACAAATACAGTTTATGCAACATACTTGAAAATGGACTTACAATTTGTCCCAGCCACAATGGCTTGCCAAACAGTTCAAGAAACACTATCCTAACTCTATCATAAACCCAAATTCACACTGCATCAACCCAAATCAGCTTCCATGCCTGCTTAACTAAATTTGCCTCACTGTTTGACTTTCGTTGACCAAAGATCCAAGTTGCTTAAAATTGAGTTAAAAGCTTACTCAAAGCTGTAATAAACTTAAATAAGCTTATTTGAAATAAGATAGAGCTATTAGGAGCATCAATTCTAAGAAATTGAAACTGAGTTTTTCAACAGTAGCACAAGAACTTGAAACTAGATTAAAACCTTGAATTTATATTAGAAAGTGAGTTATACTGATGAAATAACAAGAGTTTAATACAACAAAACAAAAGATAACAGATTTGAATCCGTGCAAAACCGCCAAGTTTTCTCACACAAGCCGGCCACTTGTGAATGGCCGACCGTAAGAAACTTCAAACAGTTTAAACACCAATGCAATGAAGATCTGGAGAGTACAGTGTTTCCCCGGGTCGTTATGTCCCAGCGAGCTATGCGAAGAATCACCAAACGAATAGTGATCGAGAGATTTGAATGGGAAAGGAGATTTGATATGATTATAACTACAGAAAAAGCCTATAATTACAAAGGCTTAAATGCAAATTAAAGAAAATTAAAAAGATAAAAAATATTAAATAAACGCTATCACTATTTGCAAAATGATGTTTGATTTTTATGTTTTTATAAAACTTAAAATAAAAACTACGCGACGTACAAAAGAAAATGTGAAACTTACACAATATTAATCCTAAAAATATGAAAATGATATTTTTACAAACCTAATGATAAAAGAAAATTTTTAGAAAAAGAAAATTATTTTTATAACTAATTATCTAATTATTATTAATTAAAAACTATTTTTAACTATTTAATAATAACCTAAAATACAAGAAAATATGAAATAAAGCTAGAAAAATAAAAGTATGACTTAGAAAAATCTAAAATATCAAAAGAGAATTTTCAAAACTATTTTTGTATTTTTCTGATTATTTTTGTATTTTCTATGAATTAAAAACTATTTAAAACTACTTAAATTGCTTAAAAATACAAATTTAACTAAGAAAAATCTGAAAAAAATATTTTTTTGACTTTTTATATTTATCTTAACTTAAGAAAAATGAAAAATTATTTTTTTGAAACTTTTCTGAATTATTTGTATTAAAAGCTAATTAAAAAGTACTAAAAATTGATTAAAATGCAGAAAAATAGCAAACTGACTTGGAAAAATCTGAAAAATTCAAGAAAAGTCTAAAATAATATTAAGAAACTGAGAAAAATATAAAAACAGGTGCTTGTGTGCAAGAAAATGTAACTGCAATGATAAGTGCTTATAATAAGCACTTTGAAATAAGCAAATGAACACCAATAAGCACCAACTGAACACAGAAGCTTTAATATGCTACAAGTACTCAAAAGTGACTAAAAACAACAAACCTTAACCTCTGAATTGCTAAATACCAAGATTTGATTGAATTGAACTAATGAGCTAAAAACAGTTTGAGGTACCAAGTTTAAGCTAAGAGATAAGCTACCTAATAAGCTGAGACATGAAACCAAGACTTGGATCCTACACTAGACCTGGGTAAGAACTTCTAAACCAAAGATGAGCTGCTCATAAGCTCTTATGAGCTCTTCCCAAGCCCTGCAAGTCCCTGTGCAGACTCAGTGTTAACTGAGTCAGTTGCACAGGGCAAATAAGCCTAAGTTTATGACCCATTTTGAAGCTTATAAAAAATTTGCAAAAATCTACAAAAATAGCAATAAGAAAATAGACCAGCTGAGGTTTTTAAAATCACAAGTTCCATTAAATTTGGCCCAGAAATGAACCCATGAAAAATCAACTCAGTTGGGCATAAACTGACTTTTTGCAAATTTGACTTTTGAAGCAAAAATGAAAGGTTTGACTTTAATGAGTTTTGATTTATGTTTAGTTATCATTATCATAGCTTGCAATAGTCTTAATATAACATAAAACATCAATTTCAGTTAAATAAATTGAATGCAATGAATCACCAAACGTATAGTGATCGAGAGATTTGAACGGAAAAGAGGATTGAATGATATAACTACAGAAAAAGTACATAAACTACAAGGGGCTTAAATGCAAATTAAAGAAAGTTAAAAAGATAAAAAATATTAAATAAACGCTATCACTATTTGCAAAATGATGTTTTTGATTTTATGTTTTTATAAAACTAGAATTTAAAACTACGTGACGTACAAATGAAAATATGAAACTTAAGCAGTATTAATCCTAAAAATATGAAAATGATCTTTTTACAAACCTAATGATAAAAGAAAATTTATAGAAAAAGAAAATTATTTTTAAAACTATTTAATTAATTATTATTAATTAAAAAACTATTTTTAACTATTTAATAATAACCTAAATTACAAGAAAATATGAAATTAAGCTAGAAAAATGAAACTATGACTTGGAAAAATCTAAAATATCAAAAGAGAATTTTCAAAACTATTTTTATATTTTTCTGATTATTTTTGTATTTTCTATTAATTAAAAACTATTTAAAACTACTTAAATTGCTTAAAAATACAAATTTAACTAAGAAAAATTTGGAAAAATATTTTTTTGACTTTTTATATTTATCTTAACTTAAGAAAAATGAAAAATTATTTTTTTGAAACTTTTCTGAATTAATTGTATTAAATGCTAATTAAAAAGTGCTAAAAATTGATTTAAATCAAGAAAAATACCAAACAAACTTAGAAAAATCTGAAAAATTCAAGAAAAGTCTAAAATAATATTATGATTCTAGGAAAAATATAAAAACAGGTGCTTATGTGTGGGATTATGCAACTGCTATGCTAAGTGCTTATAAATAAGCACTTAAAATAAGCCAAGAACCACAAAAAGCCACCAACTTGATACAGAAGTTATAAAATGCTAAAATTACCAAAATGCAACAAGAAACAACAAGCCTTAAACTACTGTATTGCACCCTACACAGATTTGGTGTTTTGAGTTAAGTACCAAAAATCAGTTTGAGGCTTCTACTTGCAGCCCAAGAATAAGCAACCAAATAAGCTGAGACTCCAAAAACAAGAGTTGGATCCTACACTAGACCTGGGTACCTACTTATAAACCAAAGATCAGATGCTCACAAGCTCTTATGAGCTTTTCCCAAGCCCTGCAAGTCCCTGTGCAGACTCAGTGTTAACTGAGTCAGTTGCACAGGGCAAATAAGCCCATCTAGATAAGCAGTTTTGCAGCTTATAAAAAATTTGTAAAAATCTATAAAAATGGTGATAAGGAATTAGACCAGCTGAAGTTTTTAAAACAACAAGTTTCACATAATTTGACCTAGAGATGAGTCAATGATAAATCATCTCAGTTGAGCTCAAAATGGCTTTTTCAAGTTTTTGACTTTTTGACAAAAATGAAAAGTTGACTAAATTGAAGTTTGAAACCAAATCGTGGACAGATTATGATGTTAATAGATGAAATGAAGCTAAAGCAATCTATTTCTAAGGAGTCTAAACACAAAACAAGATTTTGCTTCTTTAAAAATCCAACAGTAAGCAAGTTAAGACAGATTTTATGTGAAATTGACTTTGGTGGTTTGCAAGCACAATTTTATGACAGATGTGAGTATGAATGAGTTACTCAAGCATAAACCAACAGGTTTCCACTCTTGAACACACCTCAAACACAGCTCTGCTGTTTAATCCAAACACCACTTAAGATACTGATTTGCAAATAAAATTAACCAAACTGCTAAACTAGCTAATCCTAGTGATCAAACTGAATTTATTAGACCTAAACACAACTAATTAAGCAGGTATGAAATACTTATAACTACAATTACAGATTATGCACATGAAACTTGAAAATGACTTACAATTGGTCCCAGCCACTATGGCTTGCCAAAGAACGTGAGAACCAGAACCTCTATCCTATTTCTATCAACCCATATGAATCTAAATCAACCCAATTCCAGCACTGCTACATCCATACCCATTTCCATTGCCCAATTTGACTTTCTTTGACCAAGAACCAAAATGGCTTGAAACTTAAATACAAACTTATCAAAAGCTATAAGGAGCTTATGTGAGCTTGTTTGAGCTTATAAATAAGCTATTTGAAGCTTGAATGTAAGAAACTGAAACTGAAATTTTCAACAGTAATACACAAATATGAAACTAGATAAAACTTTGGAATTGATGATTAAAACTTGATTATACTGATAATGTAACTTGAGTTTAATACATTGAAACAAAAGATAACAGCTTTGAACTTGAATTAACACATTTAAACTAAAAACGACATGAAAGAAATTTTACAAACTAACTACTACTCTCTTCTTTCTTCTCTTGCTTCCTTTTTATACCCAAACTGCTTCTCTCTCATCTCTGAGTGAATCCCACTAGTAATCAGAGCCATTGGATTACTTGAATTCATCTTGGCCATTTGTTGCATTTTTGGCGCCAAAATAAGTTTTGACCTGTTGGGGTTGAGTGAAGAGGACAGGGGTGCAATAAATGTATCTTGGAGGTTTGTTGAGGATGAGGGGACATGGAGGAGTGATAGTGAGGAGGGGGGATGGGAGGAGAAGTGTTGCAGGCAGGTTTGGTGAAGAAGAGGAAAAAGGCGCGAGTTGTTTTGTTTGACCAGATGGGTTGTCTGGTATTATTGGAAGGGGGTCCAAAATGATAAATGACAGGGGGTCAATATGGTAAAAGGCAGGGTCAAAAGGTTTATGATAGGGTCCAAATGTTGAAAGGGTATTAATAATCATAGGGACCATTTGTGTAAATTCTGAAAAACAAGGGACCATGGCTGCCATTTTTTAAACTTGAAGGACCAATTTTGTAATTTCTCAAAACTTTTGATATTTTTCACCAAAGGACTAATTTTTGACAACTTATGATTTTAAAAGGACCTTTGGTGATTTTACTTTTGAAATTAAGTGCTCAGGGACTAGTTCTGACAACTTTTGAAACTTGGGAGACTGAAACTGCCAATTATGCAAACTTAGCTCATTTTTCATCTGATTTTGAACATTTTGCATCTGAAACATATAAAATGTAATTTTGGAATATTTTCAGTATTTTGATGCATTTCTGAGCATTTTTAAACGTTTTGCAGTTCAGATTTAACAAAAAATGATGAGTATTTACACACTCATCAGTGTCTCGTTTTTTTGTTAATGGTTTTTTTAGAACCAACTCATACAGAGGTCCCACAGGCAGGGCGTCATACTCTTCCTCAGTCATTTTTCCTTCAAGGGCTTCCCTAAGAACCTCATTGTACCTAAAGTTGTTTACTTGGTTCGCAACGGTTTTTCTATTGATTTCATGCTTAAGGTAGTACTCAATGGTCTCAGGCTCATCATTAAGTTTGCCCTCCTCCTCCTTCCTTTCCTCAGTTTTTTTCACCTCAACCTTTCCATCCTCAGGCATGATGGAGATGGCGTTAACATACGAGGTGGGAGGACAATCGTTGCTTCTTACTAGTACCTTTTCTGGGACTTTTGTCTTGGTATATTCAATTACCAAGTTCATCATTTCCGTCATTTTTGCTTGCATTTCCTCTCTCTGCCTATAAACTTCCTCTTCGAATTTGGCTAATCTTTCCGTATGAGCTGCCATATACTCCCTCATTTGTTCCTTAAAGCTTGGTGAGAGTGGTATTGGGGAAGTAGAGTGGAAGCGCCTTTCGGAATCGATGTTTTGCTCACGACTTGGGGATCCTGAAAAATGTGTTAGGTGGTGGGTGGAATTGGCAGATTTGACCACTTCATGAGGGATGTGCATGGGAGCTTTACGCCTTTCCATAAGGTAATCAATCCCTCTCTCAATAGCACTCAATTGCTCCTCGGTGATGTCGGGGGATTCAAGACGAGTTGATAGGGCATTAACCATTTTAACAGTGGTTACAGGAGATTCATTCCAATCTTCTCAGCTTTGATCAGCGAGCTTTTCAATAATATCCCAAGATTTCTCTGCATTAAAGTCGCTGAGCCTTCCACCAGCGGCTTGATCTATGGATCGTCGAGTGATGAAATCGATATGATCATAGAAGATCTGGATTTGAAGCCACAGGTCAATGCCATGGTGAGGGAGTTTACGAAGTGAATCTTTGAATCGAGTCCATGCGTTGTGGAGAGACTCACCTTGAAGTTGTTGAAACGTTAAGATGTCTCGTCTGAGTTTTGTGGTTCTCCCCGGTGGGAAAAATTGAGCAAGGAAACGAGTGGTGAGATCATCCCAACTTGAGATGGAGCCGGCGGGAAGTCGCTCAAGCCAATTACTAGCTTGGTCCCGTAGAGAGAATTGGAAGAGACGCAGACGCGTGGTCTCCCGAGTATTAGCATCAAGGTCGATGGAATCGACAATTTTGAAGAAATCCCTCAGATGCTGATTTGGATCTTCGGAACGAAGTCCATGGAATGCACATCCATTTTGCACCAACCGGATGGTGTCGGATCGCAGGGCCGTAATTTGGGCTTGATCGGGAAGCTCAATGGTGTTCCCATAGCCTAGGTGGCTAGGTCTCGAGTATTCACCAAGAGTACGGTCTCTTGGCGGGACAATGATTTGAGGGGGGTTTTCACCTTCCATGATGAAAAGTGATGGGGTTACGAACAAAGGTTACGAAGAAGGGGGATAGACTAAAAGGAAGCTAAAAATGAGAAAAAAGTTTACTTGATAGGAATCAAGCAAAGAAACCTAAATGAGGTGGACTACTAACTAGCTATTCTATTCCCCGGCAGCGGCGCCAAAAACTTGATACGCTTACACAGCGCGTTCGGGGTCAAAGGAACTTCCTTTTCGTCGAGCAAGTTTTTCAACACCCTAGGCAGTGAACCTAATCGTTGTAGTGTAGTATTAGGGTAAGCCACGGGAATTGATATCGTTCTCTAGGGGAATAGGAATGCTAGTGAGAAATTACTACGCTAAGGTTGGGGTTGAGGAAGATTATTTTTTATCTTTTTTATGTTTTTTAGAAAAGGAAAAGTATGAATCTCGGGGTTTGGATTTGGGGGGTTGGTATTTCTACCGATTACTCTACTATTATCTAATTATCTAAACTAAGGTGGTGGTAGTCTATGTCTAATTATTGTGTGCTCGTATGATAGTTTAAAGATGTGTTTACTTAGGTTTTTACTACTCCTTAATTATCTCCTATTGGTGGTTGAATTGTCACGTCCTTATTCCTAGTTGCGCTGTGTGTCTAAAGTTGTAGGGTATGCGTTTCTCCCTACTCTTTGAAGTTACCAAAGGGTCTCGTCTACAAAACCCACTAGGGATGATAAACTCTAACTCTAAGGCCTCTTTGGATAGTTTAGCTTACAACAACTCAAAGTGCTATAACCTAAGGTTCACAAAGATTAATCAAGCATTAAGTACACAACGAATGACCTATCGCATTACTAGATCATTAATCAACTAAGATAAGAAACAACCAATCAATATTCAATAATTAAGTTTCATATTCCCTAAGCAAACACACAAGTAAATTAGCCGGACATGGAGAACATGCAAGCATACACACAAATAATTGAAGACATAATTAAGTTAATGAAGTAAACAACTTATCTTGGTGTAAGATAGGGTTTAGAACCCTAAAA
>BPTQ01000002.1:11067444-11078539 GCA_019973895.1 Chrysanthemum seticuspe | reverse complement strand
AAACAAACTGCTGGAAACATGAAAGTACAGTTGATCTTACGTACTTTCTAATCAACTTCAACATCTAAACACTTTTATTACATTTTAATCATACTGTCTCTTGGCATTGCTTTTTTACTTGTAGCTAACTTATCAAACATGGTCAACTTGCGATGACGTGCAAGTAGTTTTTTGGTGGTAGCATCTATAATTAGATAAAATTGAGAAAACTTGTAAATCTTTAGCAAGCATGCTAATATCTAAAGAATACTAATACTGTTCTAGTAATTCAAATCAAGGTGAATTCAATTATGAATGGGAGAGTATTGTATTGAAAGTATGCTCAATGAAGTGCAATAAAAACATTGCAAGTATTGTTAGAAGATGGGTGGTGGCTGCTTGTGTGTACCACATTTGGCAAGAAAGAAATAAGAGGTTGTTCACTGATGTGCAGAGGAGCTGGTTGTAATTGGTTAAGACTATTATTAATGAGGTTAGATTCAAAATGACCAGTTTGAAAGTGAGAAAGTCTAAACAAGTTCAAGAGATAGCAAGTAAATGGAAAGTGCATATGAATACACAAAATGGTGATGAAAGTATTATGGCTGAAGACAGCCTGCAGCTGTAATGGTGTATACAGGGTGTTTGGCATATGGCAGTTTGAAGAGCAGATGGCTAGTACTTTGGGAACTATTATTTCTTTTCCACTGGAATTGATTAGAATTGGTTTCCATAATGCAGTTTCCTGCTGAGAATGTTATCTTATGTCCAAAACATGGGCATGGAATATATCACTATTGTACTTCTTTGGAGAAGATATTATCCTGTGCTGTGCAGACATCGAAATGATGGGTCTGCAACCATGGATTTATTCATGGTCTGAGCTAATTTGCTCTTCTAAGTGGTCTTCTTTTATAACTATAAGATGAGTGCTATTTGTTCTCACTTCAATTGATGGCCTTGTACCTTGGTTCTAGTCTTGTCTTGCTTTATTCTCCCCTGCGCTAACTAGCAGTTGGCCTTTGTTAGGTGTTGTGTGGTTGTCCAGTGGGAGAATGAGACAGACATACTAGATTCCATAAAGTAGGTTTCCAATTGAGACGGGTAAGTGAGAAGGTGGGCAGTGTATGAAGCATGGAATAGTGAGGTGTGTAAGATGAACCTACTTGGTCCATGCTATACACTGCCATAGGAGGTAAGGTTTTTGTCTCCCTCAAGGTGTGTGTTTCTAGGATTCTGAAGCCTTCTTTAAAGAGGGAAATGTAAGAATCTTAGAAGAGCCCTTGATGGGATGAGTGAATGGTTTCCTAGTGAAGCCACACTCCTTGTATGCCTTGATCATTTGTGGGAGATGGAGGAATGGTCTTGGTGGAAAGGAGATGCGGAAATGTAGCTAGATGGTTATTGGTGCATTGGAAAGGTGAATTCAGATTCAAATTATGGGGTTGGTGGTAGCTATGACTGGATCTGCTGAGCTTTGCTAGTGTTTGGCATTGTTGTAATGTTGTCAAATATAGGTTGAAGTCTCATCCGATATCGGATGAATCTATCTTGTATTGTATCTGATATGGGATATCCATATCAGTGGTTGTAATTTCATCTTTGTACAAAGTATTGCTAATTAATAAAAGCTCCTTTTGCAACAAAAAAAGATACTTCTGTTAAATGAAATATTACTGTTCATGAAAGCTGTGCACAAGATTATCTTTTCGCTCTGTGTTCATGAAAGCTATGTACGCGACGACTTACAATGTTTACTTTGTTTGTTATAAGAACTTTTTTATGTTTAATCGTTTAGAAGTTTTTGAATAGATATATTTTTCAAATAAATGAACAAGCTGGATTCCATAAAATTGAATTTATAATAGCTTATCCTATCGTAATATATTGTTTGTTAAATGAGAAAGAAACTGACAAACATATATATAATACAAGGAAGTCTAGCAATGGCAATACATAATCTATGAGCATACTTGTGTTATTTGCATTGTAAACAATGGTATCAAAGAAACTCCGTGAGCTTGAATTTTAGATCTTGGATCCCCAGTTACGCAAATTTTAAATCTTGGTTAGAGAGAATTAACAGCCAGTTTCAACAGTTGAGATCCTATCATGATCTGAACCAGCAATTCACCACTTATCAACACTCCCTTGCAAATAATTAACCATGGTGTATGAATGGATTTGAGAGACAATAAATATACACGAATAGATAAACACAGATATGTAAACACACGATATGTAATAAACTGTAATGAATTGTTGTGAAATTACAAATGACTCGAACTAGACCCTATTTAACCAGGATGAATCGACACAAGTAAGATGGTGAACCATCGTGTCGTTTCACCTAATAACCGTCCATAACTGCCCTTTTACAGGCCTAACAAATTTAACTACCAAACTAAAGGGGTGTTTGGATCAAACGTGACCCAACCCATGTCCATTCCCTTTTTGACCCATTATACTAAAACATAAAGTAAATAATGTAATTTTAACATACAAAACATTAAAAAGAAGGTTACACTTGGATCCCCAGTTACGCAAATTTTAGATCTTGGTTAGAGAGAATTAACAGCCAGTTTCAACAGTTGAGATCCTATCATGATCTGAACCAGCGATTCACCACTTATCAACACTCCCTTGCAAATGTTATGACAATGGTTTACTTCCAACTTCCTTAAATTCATAAGAACCTTACTACTTGCCTCTGTGTTTGATTCCCAAAAGTATCTTATTTCATTACACGATCCGACTTTCAATTCTTCAACTACCTTAAGATCCAATATAACACCTCCCCACACCTCATTAGTAAGCCCTGAAATATATCCTATTTCCAACTCGGTGACTGATGGAGCTGCATGCACCAGACTTCTCAACAAACCAGCACCACATTCCCTCAATGAAAGTAGTGGTGCTTTACTTGAGACTTTAACCAAATTTGGACAACTTTTAATACAAAGCTCCTGAAGGCTTGGAAACACAGAATCTCCTTCATGTGAGAATTCAACCAAATTAGGACAAACATATATACGGAGCTTTTGAAGGCGTGGAAACACAGAATCTCCAACCCCACTTCTACTATTGAGTGACCATACCTCCCACCCCGGCATACCATGAAACGTTAGTGTTTCAAGTGAAGGAAATGCAACACCAGTCCCAAGAAACTCTAAACCCACATCTTTCACGTCATCCATGTTATGGATAAATAACCCCTTAAGTGACGGTAGTTGCCCGAATGGTGGTAGAGAAGTACACTTTTTACAGCCACGTATAGACACACTAGCCAATCGGTGAAACGAGGGATCCCCAACCCATTTTGGAAACTCTAAACCCAGATAGTTCACAATGGCTAGCCTCTTCAAACATTCATTATATGGCTTCAATGCGTCAAGAACATCGTTTTCAGTTGTGTCCTTTCGGGAAGCATCTGATACGCCACTCCATTTTACCTCTAACTCAGTAAGTCTCTTTTGAGATAAGTCTGCTTCTCGTGCTTCCGTTGCAGTTTTTACTTTTTCCAGGCCCTTTATGGAAACTTTCCCACGAAGATTCTCAAATTCTTTAAGTTGGGTTATCGAAAAGTCATTTTCTCCTCCAATAATGATTTTTGAAAGAGTTTGGAGGCTTTTCAACTTAGCAACCCCTAATGGCAAGTCTTTTAACTTTGGAGTATCTCTAATGTCTAAATGCCGCAAATTCTTTAACTTTAAGAAGCTGTTAGGTAAACTAGTTAAGCTTGAACACCCAAAAACAATCAAGGTCTCTAAGTTATAGAGATTACAAACATTTTCAGGTAAATGTTTGATTTTAGTTCTTGATAGATTAAGATACCGCAAGTGCTTCAAACTACCAATAGACTCTGGTACCTCACTTATCTCATAACCACTCAAACTTATTACCCTTAACAATGGTAGCTGGGGAATTAAGTCAACTAGAACCTTATTCGACAAGTTGTAATTTTGCCACCATTCGTTCATCCCAGCAGACAAGAATGTTCTCAAACCTTTAGCACCTTCAACTACCTCAAACTTCTTGTAAGCTACATATTGCTCAGAAACAAATGACATGTGACGACACTTATCCAAAGCTTGTTTCCTAACATTCTTTCCCAATTCCTTCTCTAACCTAAAATAGAAATCTCCAGCAACAGAGGTGGCCAAATCATTCATCAGATCATGCATAACAAACGAAGACTCGTCATTAGGTGAGTGTTGAAAAAATGACCGTGATAACAACTCATCAAAGCATTCATTACCCCAGCGTTCTACAGTTGACTTGCTTGGACGTACTTGGTGCAAAAATCCTTCCGCCATCCAGAGCAGAACCAAATCCTGCTTGTCAAACGCATAGTCCTTTGGGAACAAGGAGCAATATGCAAAGATCTGCTTTAAGTAGGCAGGGAGTTCACGGTAGCTTAGTCTAAGAGCCGGAATAATCTTGCCTTCCTCTTTTAAGCTCCATATCTCACTGTCCTCTATTTCCTTCCATTCCACTTCATCTTGTTTTGTCCTCAATAGCCTTCCAAGTGCTATTAAAGCCAAAGGCAAACCATCGCACTTTCTGACAATGCCTTCACCAGGTGCTTTAAGTCTTGGATGTGTATCAAAGTTATTTTCACCCAATGCATGTTGAGCAAATAAGCACATGGCCTCCTCATGTGAGAGACTTTGCAAATGGTTTAGTTTACCACAACCCAGTTCTCTGAGCAAATTCTCCTTCCTAGTTGTCATGATTATTTTACTTCCGGGAGCACATGCTCTCAAAGGGGCCACTAGTGATTCCCAATCATCACTATTTTCACTCCAGACATCATCCAACACTAATAGAAACAATTTATTTCTAAGTCGATCTCTAAGAGCTACCTGAAGGAGATTTAGATCTTCAAATTCGTTGAAAGTCAAAGTCAAGGGTTAAAAACTTTTAGCCACGATTGAGTCGTGACTAAAAGTGGGGTTTCAAGCCAAAACTTAGAAATCGACTATTTTGTCATTTTGTGCCTTTTTAGCCACGAAATTGGGCGTGGCTAAAACTTTTCCGTGACTAAATGCCCCAATTCTAGTAGTGTGTGTCCCACTCATCAGACACACAAACCCACGCCTTAAATTCAAAGTGATCATTCACTTTTTCATCTTCATACAATAATTTAGCAAGAGTGGTTTTACCTACACCACCCATACCAACTATGGGCACGATGCTAAAGTTTTCACTATTACGCGGTTCATCAACTAACAGCTTGTGAACCAATGCATCCTTATCACCTTGTCGGCCAACAATCCTAGATGGGTCTACCAACGAGGTCTGGGATTGTCTATTTTTATCTTTTGGCCTATCATCCTTTACTTCTAAACTTCCACTCTTCACCGTTAAACCAAGAGATTCTTTTTCCTTTTCTAGATCTAGTAACTTGTTGGTGATATTATCTATCTTAGGATACAGCCTAGTACTTAGTGAGAATTTTGTGCAGCAAGCTGGAATGAGCTTTCTTATCTTGCTGGTGCTGGTGCTGGACTGGTCGGTCAACTCCTTATGCATAGCCTCGGTTGCCAAGTCATCAAGTATGTCATCTATCTCATAAGCCAGATGCTGGAGATCATTGAGCCATACTTGAACAGCTTCATTAGCTATTTCTTTATCCGAAGCATCATTGAGCAGTCCTTGGATCCTGGACAAAGTCCTCCCTAGTTTCTTCAGCTCAGAATGAATTCCCTTCGCTCGAACAACTTGCTTCACGGCTTCATTGGCCAGCTTCTGAAAAACGGCTTCAATAAGGGTAGAAGCAATGACTTCAGCCATTTTTTTTGTAGTAATTACAGTAAACTTAAAGCTCTTTAAATCTGAATAAATGGTAGGTATATGTTGTTGGAAATGTATATATTTACAAACATGTGAATGTCCGGATTCGAACTCGTGACCACGGGATTGCACACATTAGCGAATGAGAATTAAAGTTAATAATTAATGTTTATGTTTACGATTAATTATTGCACATTAAGTCCGGTTAACGATCGTTAAGTATTTAACGGAAAAATGACTAACGACCGTTAAATGAAAAGAGAAGGACTAGTAATGGAAAATCTTGAAAGAAAAAGTTATGGGTTTTTCTTGTGGGCTTGTCATATGGCCGGCCACAATGGGTTGTCCCAACCCAATCCCTAACTTGTTCCCAAAGTATTCCATCTACTATATAAAGAGGGTTAGGTTCTAGGGTTTCATACACTTGTGCATTGAATTAACCCTAGATCTCTCCTCTCCTCTCTCTAGTCTAATATTCGGCCGAACACCCCATAAGTAAGGGAGTTTGGTTTCGTTTTTCTTAAACGAGGACTTGTGTTAGATCTAGCAATCGCTTGATTCGTTTGGTTAATTCGTGTGTACAAGAACGTGGTTGTAAGACATTATTCTTACACCAATAAGTACTTCTTTGGTTTGCTTTACTCGAGGGTTGTTTTGCTTTGCTCGAGGGATTTGATATTCGCAAGAGGTACGTTACGCATACTTTCAGTTAATTAATTTATTTGTTATGATCTTTAGTCTTCCGCTGTGTACTCTTGATGTCTTTATGTTTTATTATATATCACAAACTCAACAGTGGCATCACGAGCCTTGTATAACAAGTAATTAATTACTGAAACACATAATTAAAATAAACATGAATGTGTTATTATTTGTATGCTTAGATCTAGGGTTTGCTTAACCTAAACCCTAATTTTGGGGGGGGGGGGCGTTTTTTATTTTGTGCCCTAATTAGGTTTTGTAAACTATTGTTTTAATTGGATTAGAAACCCTAAGATGCATACAACTTTATGTGTATATGCGTAACTTTGATTTAATTGCATTAATTGTTAAGTGTAATTTTATGTCCATGATAATTACATGCATGTTTTATCATGGATATGCTTTTATTGTATGTCTTTCGTGGTTAAGTGATATACACTAATTATGATAGATCTAAAATTGGGGAAGACCTCAATAATTATTATTTAATCAATTATGTGCTATGTGGTATATATTTAGTTTTGACTTACGCAATCGATGAATCGATGCATGTGGTTCACCTTGTACATAGATGAAAACGGGTGGAAGTCTTAATTAAATATATGCATATTGACAGATCTAGAATTGGTTATTAATAAGATTTATCAAAACCGTTTGCATGTGGCTATTTGATATGCATGACTTTTATTTGTTATGCATTCATTGTTTATTTGTTTATTTTTATAAATACTTGCTTGTTTGTGTTTTGTAACAAGGGTATTTTTACAAGAAAAAAAAACTGACCTAAACAATGGTGAAACATGTATTTTTAAGAATAGTAATCATAATCGTTTAATTGATGATGACTTTGGTACAAATGACTGAACGGCTCACCCATGAGAATGAACTAATAAAAGGGGTTTAAAGAAGTGCGCACAGTCACACTGAAAGGATGTCTAAGGTTGTGCTTTAGCGCGTACCTGGTCCTCTGCCCCCTGTAAGTTCGAGTGGAGCTACTTAGTAAGTCATTAAATGTGCAAGCTCATCTTAAGGGCGAATTCGTGTTGATTCCATGCGCCACTTAGGTGGTAATTATCCGAAACACTAAGTGTTTACACTTATGCAAAAGTACGGTATAATGGATGATAATTAACACTAATTCCTTGATTGGTGAACCCAATACCTCAATTAAAGTTTGATGATGAAAAGCTTATACATTAAAACAAGATATAAATGTTTTAATAAAAACTATGCTACAAAGATGAATGCATGACATTTTTGTACATATTTGATTTAACATCAAAACTATTACCCTTTAAATTTAAGTTATATGCCATCCAACGAAACGGAAACACCTAAGATTACTTTCTATTTGCGTGAGATCGTGACTTAGATAGTAATCAAAGGGTAAAATGTCCACGTGTCGTGAGAACGGGCATGGACGATTTTGCAGTTTCTTAAGTTGGACAACTTAATTGAGTTTTGTAGTGAGAACTGGCAACTCAAGGCATAAGATGGGATAAAACATGTTTACATGGCAATTGAAATTGGCTATATGTAAATCCCATAAATCTAGGAATTGCAATTGAAATTGGCAATTGAGCACAAGCTCTACCACTTTGTATAAGGTTCATTACTAGCAGATCAACTGACGTGATGAGATTATGACAATTTGGATCCTAGTTTTCAGTGAAAATTAAATGGTTATATGTTTATGAACCATGGGTGTTTAATTTTCTTGAAAAGGTTAATTATCAAAAATACTAAAATTGAATTTTGTAATTCTTTTGAATGTATAATTGCAACATTTAACCGTAAACGAAGTTTAGTCTTTGATCAATAAATTGTTCCATTATGCTTTCAAACAAATGTTTGATCGAGAATAATTTACCGAAAAGACAAACGAAGTCTCTTTTCCATGGGAGAAGCATGAGACTCAATCCTATTCCTTTTCATGAATGAGAAAGGTATAATAGGAACATTTGAATTGTCTAAATTCTAAATGTAACTCATAGCAATGAATTGCACATCTTATTTCCCATAAAGATTTCATTACCTTCATTTGGTGAATGAATTCTTTTGTAACAACATGAATGTTGATTAACTGGAAAATATGTATGTGAGTTACTAAATTAGAAGCTAGACTAATTACCGCGAAAATTGGTAAAAGGCAAACTAGTATATTTTATCTAGTTGTTTTGCTTTAGCCTTTAAAGGTGCTACATACCAGTATGGGCATGGTAGGCCTGTTAAGGAAGAAATTGCATACCCAATTTTTCAAGTTAATAACATTGATGGATAACCCATCATTCACAGAGTAGAATACACCTTTTAGTACCTTAGTAATGATTACGTATGGTTCTTCAAAGGTGTAGGAAAGTAAAAAGCAAGCAAGTTGTTTTCACTGGTTATGCAACACTTACAATGTTGTCAGATTCAGTGGGAGCATTTGTGTTGCATTACTGAATAAGAAGTTGTTTTAATGATTTCTAATTCAGTGGGAGCTACAAGCCTTATTTCCTGTGTAACCCAGATTATCTTCAAAGATAATTACTTTCCAATTGTAGACACTTATGTTTTTAAGGAAAGTCATGTGCGTTTCCTTACTAAACAATATAGTTCTACATCTACTTGTTATATCTATGACACAAATCATATTAATCGAATAAACGAACGTGTATCGTGTTGTTTATCTGCTACATGATGTTGTTCCAAGCACAAGTGGGAGAAATCTTTATTGTGTGCAAGGTACAACACATAGAAATATGATTTAAATGGATTCTCTTGACCGCAAGGTAAGAGAGTAACGTTCTAATAGGAATTATACATTTAAATGTGTATGATTGCCCTATTAAGAACATGTGTCAAGATGATAACAAAGACTACTTTATTTTAAATATTTATGTCTTTCAATATTTAAGAAACACTTGTAGTTACAATTTATGTTACGTGAGAACGTGAACTAGATTGTAGCCCAAGGTAAAATATCCACGTGTCGTCAGAACGAGCATGGATGATTCTGCAGTTTCTTACATTGAACATTTCATGGAATGACATAATTAAATGAAGTAATCTGATACTACTTTGAATTTGAGTATTCGTTGAATGACTTAAATATATGTAGTAAATATTAACTTAAAATATTAATTGAAACCCGAGGTGGTGTTCATAATTACTTTAATTATAAATGTTTATGATTTTGTAAAGTCACAAACATGAAGTCTGTTAATACAAGACTTACAATATAAAGTAAGACGTTAACTTGCTATGTTTTAAGACATTTGCATGAAGTCAATGAGTTGATCAATGACTTATAACGTATAGTGGGATTATAACTGATATGTCTTTTGACTTGGTCAAAAAAATACTTGTGTTATAATGCATGCAATTGATTTGGTAATTCTATTGTACCATTAAGTTTTACTTTGTTGGTAAATAGGTAAGCCATAGAGTAGATGGTTATCTAAAATATTGTTAGATTTTCTTACAATATTAATTCTAAGGAAATACCATAGTTTTATGGTATGTTCTGTTAGAAGAATCAAAATCTATTGGCATGTTTGATTCAAGATAACTATAGTTTCTTCCAAAAGTTATCAAGGTTAGTAGATTGAGTATAGATTTAATATACTCAATAAGACTCCAACCTAGAAGATTAATAAGACACCATTTGTTTATGGAATGTGATGAATCATATTAAGTCTTATAATGAAGTTCTGAATTTGTTAAACTACTTGTAAAGTGGGTTGTAACAAAATAATGTCAGGAACTGACAATGTTTTTTGTAATATCCCAAAAGAGAACAATGTATTGTTGCTCTACTTACTAAACTATTTAAAGGTAAGCTTTAAATTGTTAAAGGCAAGTGGGAGTTTTGGTTAGATCTTGAAAGATTGAATTACAAAATACACAATCTTCTAAAAATGCACTAGAAAATATCATGATGAGGCTAAACATGTAAATGATTGACCTCATTATGATGGAATTGTCATTCATAGATCCGTAAGGATATCTCAGATATTTAATATGCTGAGGATTATGAGTTACAGGATCATGGTAAGCCTGTTAATCATAATGATAAATTTACCAAATGTTGAATTGTGGAAAATCAATCATACTATGAATGTAGAGATGCTGTCCATAAAGATAATCAACTTTAGATACTTGGTTTATCTTAATAATGAATATGAGTTTCTTCAAAAGATGGAAACCCTAGTGGTTTAAATCTTTAAGTAGAAATCATATGGACAATATTGTACACATATTTAATGCATGTCTAGTGATAATAATATTAATCATATTTAAGCAATTAACTATGATTGAATATTCTTTTCTAGATACATTAAATAAAAGTATAAAGATTATAATTGTCATACTTAGTTTCATTGATATGAAATTTTGACAATGAATGTCATAACTTTTGTTGTGGAATTACTTTTGCGAGGACGATGAGTAATACAAAGAAGTTTTATGAATTCAAATAATCCTTGGATATGTACAAACTGCAAGAATCCATGAATGGATATATGCATGCATCTAGGAGATGATTCTTATGTTTAATATTAAATCCATGTTTGATTTAATAATTAAAATAAGATTGCTCATAAGTATTCCTGAAAGCTAGTGGGAGTATTATTTA
>BPTQ01000002.1:10979709-11064143 GCA_019973895.1 Chrysanthemum seticuspe | reverse complement strand
ACGTAACTGGTAGTTATAAGGGTTGTTTTCAGAAGTGTTGCAAAATTTATGAATCCTGCTTGTAGTCAAAATGGGATTTGTTTCCTTCAAATTTATTTTGAAGTATAATACTACTGGGCCCCTCGTAGGGTTGTTAAGATGTTTGCATGGCCATGCCCAAGGTCTTCTGGAATATGTTCAGAAGAATTGGTAATCTTAATCAATTACATAAAGCGAGAAACAGAATAGTTAATTAAAACCATTACACGAGTTGTACCGGGGGCATTGGCGTGTTGCTAGACGCTAACCAATGTCATTTCACGTTTTGTAAACATATCAAAGTGGGAGCTGTTGGAAATGTATATATTTACAAACATGTGAATGTCCGGATTCGAACTCGTGACCACGAGATTGCACACATTAGCGAATGAGAATTAAAGTTAATAATTAATGTTTATGTTTACGATTAATTATTGCACATTAAGTCCGGTTAACGATCGTTAAGTATTTAACGGAAAAATGACTAACGACCGTTAAATGAAAAGAGAAGGACTAGTAATGGAAAATCTTGAAAGAAAAAGTTATGGGTTTTTCTTGTGGGCTTGTCATATGGCCGGCCACAATGGGTTGTCCCAACCCAATCCCTAACTTGTTCCCAAAGTATTCCATCTACTATATAAAGAGGGTTAGGTTCTAGGGTTTCATACACTTGTGCATTGAATTAACCCTAGATCTCTCCTCTCCTCTCTCTAGTCTAATATTCGGCCGAACACCCCATAAGTAAGGGAGTTTGGTTTCGTTTTTCTTAAACGAGGACTTGTGTTAGATCTAGCAATCGCTTGATTCGTTTGGTTAATTCGTGTGTACAAGAACGTGGTTGTAAGACATTATTCTTACACCAATAAGTACTTCTTTGGTTTGCTTTACTCGAGGGTTGTTTTGTTTTGCTCGAGGGATTTGATATTCGCAAGAGGTACGTTACGCATACTTTCAGTTAATTAATTTATTTGTTATGATCTTTAGTCTTCCGCTGTGTACTCTTGATGTCTTTATGTTTTATTATATATCACAAACTCAACATATGTGAACTGAGTGAGGTTGAAGAAAAATTTAGATCTGGATTTAAAGTCAAAGGGAAGCAATAGTTACAAAGTGAACTACTGAGCAAATGTTAGAGTTGACTACATTTTTGGTCCTGGTGGTTTATTGGGTATTTCATTTTCAGTCTAATTTTCCAAAAAGTCTCGGATCCACTCCAAAACTGAAACACCCATTCGGGTTTAGTGCAATTTTTATTCGCCGTTAGTTTGACTATATAAATAATGTAAAATGGCTAAACTACCCTCTTCTTGATAGTGTGAAATGACAAAAAATAGTTAAATAGTTAACTATTTTGAACACCCCAAACAAGTCTATAGTAAGTTACACCTAGGCTATGTATAATGATCATTCAATCTTTAAAATTCAATTATGTAACCAAATATTTATAAAAATTATCACTTCAATAATCTCACTACTACATATCATTCCAAAAAAGGTTACTAAACATTATTTTAGCTCAACAAAACAATACTTGTAACCAAAAAAAAAAAAAAAAAAAAAAAAAAAAAAAAAAAAAAAAATCTAACATAAAAGTCATTTAAGGCATATATAAACACATTTAAAATTATCACAGCTGATTAGTTCTAACAATTAGGGAGAATAATACATTTATAATTGGGGCAAAATAAACACATATAACATATCAGAATTAAAAAAAAAAAAAAAAAAAAATTAAAGGTAAATTTATGCTTGTGAACAATAAAACAAAACAACCGAAACAAAATAATTGAACTTTTCTGAAAGTGATCCGACAAATGGTGGCGATGTGGTCGACGGTGGACATAATGGTGCCGGAAAAGTGTTTGTGATATTTTAGAGGGAAGATTGAAAAGCTGGGAAAAACTTTGTTATAATTAATAAATGGGAAATATGAAAAGGTAAAAAGTGAATATACATCAAGTTTCAATATCAGCTGTTGTAGTAAATAAAAAGAAGTGCATATTTTGCCTTCAAGATAAGCAAATACACGTATTATTTTGAGATTTTGGATCAAAACAATATTGTACAAGTTAAATACGGAGTATTACAGAAGCTATTCTTGTTATATTATATCTTGAAGTATTATTAGTTAAGCTAAATAATATGTAAGGGACAAAATTACACGGTTGGTCCCTGTGGTTTGCTCGTATTGCAAGTTTGGTCCCTAAGTCATTTTAATTACCCCACAGATACCTAATTTTGAAACGTTGCACTCTTTTAGTCCCTAATTTGGATGGCCGTTAGTGCAGTCCGTTAAGTGTTTTGCGCTGTTAGTCCTTCGTTAATAAATTTTGCACCGTTAGTCCTTATTTTTTAAAATATAGTTTTCCACAGTTAGTCCCTCAGTTAATAATAGTTATCGCCCGATTTTTTACGTTTTTGTCCGTTTTCGTTTGTTTTTTATCCGTTTCCCCCCGTTTTTTTTTTTCGTTTTTTGTCCGTTTTCTTTCGTTTTTTTATAGTTTTTGTTCGTTTTTCTTACGTTTTTATCGGTTTTCATCCGTTTTTCTAACATTTTTCTTAAATTTTTGTCCATTTTTCTTACGTTTTGTCTGTTTTCTTTCGTTTTTGCCCGTTTCATCCATTTTTGCCCATTGTTCTTACGTTTTTTCCGTTTTTCGTACGTTTTTATCGGTTTTCATCCGTTTTTGTCCGTTTTTCTTACATTTTGTCCGTTTTTATTTCGTTTTTGTACTATTTCAACATATTGAAACTTTTTTCAGAAAAGAAAAAAAAAATTTGGAAAAAAATATTTCCGAAAAAAAAAATTAAAAAAAAATAAAAAAAATTTCAAAAAAAAATTTGAATAAAAAATTTCAAAAAAATTTTTCAAATTTTTTTTTTGAAATTTTTTATTCAAAATTTTTTTTGAAATTTGAATTTTTTTTATTTTTTTTCAATTTTTTTTTCGGAATTTTATTTTACAATATGTCCAAATTTCCAAAAATATTGAAAAAAAAGTTTTGAAACAAAAAAAGTATTTCGACATATTGAAAAGTTTGAAAAAAAAAATTCAAATTTTTTTTTTAAGATTTAAAAAAAAAAATATTTGAAAAATATTTTTTTTATTCAAAATTTTTTTTTTTGAAATTTTTTATTCAATTTTTTTTTGAAATTTGAATTTTTTTTAATTTTTTTTCAAATTTTTTTTTCAGAAATTTTTTTTTTCCAATTTTTTTTTGAAATTTTTTTTCCAAATTTTTTTTTCTTTTTGGAAAATTTTCAATATGTTGAAATAGTACAAAAACGAAAGAAAAACGGACAAAAATGGATGAAAACCGATAAAAACGTACGAAAAACGGACAAAACGTAAGAACAACGGACAAAAACGGATGAAAACGGACAAAAACGAAAGAAAACAGACAAAACGTAAGAAAAACGGATAAAAATTTAAGAAAAATGTTAGAAAAACGGATGAAAACCGATAAAAATGTAAAAAAAACGGATAAAACGTAAGAAAAACGGACAAAAACTATAAAAAAACGAAAGAAAACGGACGAAAAACGTAAAAAAACGGGGGGAAACGGATAAAAAACGAACGAAAACGGACAAAAACGTAAAAAATCGGGCGATAACTATTATTAACGGAGGGACTAACTGTGGAAAACTATATTTTAAAAAATAAGGACTAACGGTGCAAAATTTATTAACGAAGGACTAACAGCGCAAAATACTTAACGGACTGCACTAACGGCCATCCAAAATAGGGACTAAAAGAGTGCAACGTTTCAAAAATAGGTATCTGTGGGGTAATTAAAATGACTTAGGGACCAAACTTGCAATACGAACAAACCACAGGGACCAACCGTGTAATTTTGTCTATGTAAGGAGTTCTTTTTCAAACTTGGTAATTAATGTTAACGAGCGGGTCAACCCGCGCATTGCCATGGGAGTGCGTTGGCTTCTATTATTTTATTTACGGGGCTAAATTTGCAAAAGATTTTTTTTTTTTTTTTGTTTGGCCTCTATTATTATTTTTATTTATTTATTTTTTTTTTAATGTATTAAGGACTAAATTTGCAAAAGAGCGATAACTGGGGACTAATGGTGCAATTTACAGCTAACGTGAGGGACCATTTTTGTAAATTTCTTAGCTACAGTACATGTACTATCCCCCACTGTGTTCACTGTAGCAATCACTGTTTGGCACTGTAGCACGTTATTTTCCTTTTTAGTCCCTGAAAGTGGCGGTTTGTTGCAAAGTTAGTCCATAGGGACTAATGCTGAAAATAAAAGTTAACCTTAGGGGCTGTTTATGTTTAGTATTTGCACAGAAATAGCCCATGAAGTTATTGCTCCGTTGCAAATTTAATCCATGACTGTTAGTTAACGGACGTTAAGGACTAACTTTGCAATTAAGCACTAACCTCAGGGTCTAACATGAAACTTGCGTCAGTACTGTAGCTACAGTGTTAGGGGATGATATTTAGTATATATTATATAATATATAACGAGCGGGGAAACCCGCGCGTTGCTGCGGGAATGTCGTGCTAAATTTTCTTTCAAAGCTAACTTTAGACCATCGACACAATCAAAACACATGAAACTACACTTTTTCGTCAAGAAAATTCCAAACACTCCAGAAACCAATACTCCAAAAATAACTTGTATATGTACAAATCATTATTCACTTGCTGCATTGTACACAAAACTTCATATATAGTATAACTCTAGAGTACAACCTCGATATACAAAAAATAAAAATTCTAGTATAAAATAACATCACTACGTCACTTGAAACCACAACTCCATTTGTTGGGAAGAGATGGGCATTTAGGCAACCAATGCGAAGTGCTTCTTTCAACTTTATAATACAACACTCGAGGCCAAGTATAACAACATACACATATCATACGTTGATGCCAAAAACAATATATATGTTCATAATTATGGTAACAAACTAAACCAATTTTTCGACATATTAACTCGGGTAGACTCTTGATTCCATTCCAGTTCCTGCCATTCTTATCCAATTCCCAAACCTTCATATTCCAGTACATGCTTCTGAAGCAAGCCATCAAATCCACCCTTTGAGCTGATAATATAAATGTAACATATTCATTGCATAGAATTGATTTCAACAGGATTACCAAATTGCATTCAAGGTCTAGGAACACAATCTATTAGTTGGTTTAAATAGCTGGTTAAATATTAGTTGAGGCCTAATAAATATTCGTTGAGGCCTAAACTGTGAGTGATATTGCATAAGGAGTATCAAATAATCTTTGTTCAAAACATTTTTTAGTGCCCTATGCATTCTCACTTTGTTTTAAGTACCTTATGCAATATCCCTTTGTAAGACAATACCAACTACCACTTAATTTAGCTAAAGATAGTCCTAAACATCTCTTAATTCAACCGTAAAAGCAGTGCTAAACCCCTCTTGATTCAGAAGTAAAACAATTGTACATATTGTGGACCGAGTGCAAGCTTAATATCTGTCAACCAAAGCTACTCAGGGCATAAGCAGAAGTGGTACAATTGCCTAATATAACCTTTTACCCAAACACCCCTTAACATTCTAGTTGGGAGGCATTACCTGACCAAGATTTCTGCTCTAGCAGCACCACATGGCACAATGTTGGCCCGGCCATGGCTCGCACTTCAGCCACTTGTATGGCAGAAACATCGAACTGCATTGCCTCCTGGTATACAGATTGCAACAGAAGATCTGCCTGTTGCCACTTCTTTGCACCTCAAACCCTGAAAAATGTGTTGGTAAGATACTATTAACTTTGAAGTTCATGTGCAAAAGAATTTATTTATGCAATGTATTTAAGTCACTTCCATAATAGAAAAAGAAAAAAAAAATAAGTATAAGATTGAGATGCATAGAATGACGATTTTGAAGTAATGTATTTCAATAAATTCTTAAGTGTTACTAATATCTTAGACATTTTATTAGTGAAAGGTAAAAAACTCATATAGGTATCTAGAATGAGAGTATGAGACTTCCTGGTCTTAGGTTTGTGTTCTTTATAATAAACAATGTGGTTACCAAGTATATTTCGTTTCTTGTTTTTAGTCGCTTAATTGTGTATCAAATTTCATGTGATACGACATCCATCCAAATAGCAACTTAATGTTTGCGTTTAAATTATATGTTGCTACCCTAAATAAAATAAAAACATTATATGCAAGTTGCTGTTAAAACAGCTTATTTGTTCGCTTACCGTTGTAATGTATTTTTTTAAAAGCCACTTCAATTAGCTTATAAGCCAGTCAACTTCATTTTATGGACTAATAAGATTATTAAGCCTCTACTAATAACTCATAAGATGGAAGAAGTAAGCTTATGATAAAGTCAACATATATGAATGTCACAAAAAAATGCTCTATGGAAAACAAAAAATACCAAAAAAGAACGTACCTTCAATTGTTGAGCATCCACTAATGAGACGCTGCAAATTCCTCCATTGTCAACCAAGAATATGAAGCGACCATCTTTCCTGGAAGAAGAAGAAGAGAGAAAAAAAAAAAAAAAAAGGGAACGATGACGATACATTATTGTTTCTCAAATTTGGGTAACCAATCTTATAGCTTAAAATGAGATCAAAATAAACATAACATAAAAAGATTATAACTCGTTTCACCAAACTTAAAACCTATCTCAGTCACATAACTTAGAACCAAGCAACCTCGTTGCCTATATAACACATCAATAATCGATTCACAAATTCAAAAAAGCTCCGCATAAGCTCATATGCCCAGTAAAAATGAGCTCGTGAGCTTTCCAAATTAGCTATGTTTGCGAAATAAAAAGACACAACCTCTGGTAGCAAATGTTTCATGGCAGATCAGCAAGAATGTATTCGACAGAAGTTTTCATTGTCCCACCTCCTGCAACGAATATATTGAAATACCAAAAGCATAATTTAATAAACATACAAATATAATAAAAAAAATAATGTTAGAGCTTATGGGATTTCACAAAACTTGAAGCATATATTTTCTTGTTTCAATCTATGACGTTCATACTTGATATACTTTAAACATAAAGAAAAGAAGTGTAGATATATAACTGTTGTTTAACGGTTTGTTTATAAGTCGATTCCAGTTTTTTGACATTAAATTTGGTTTCATCAATCAAGACTATGAACCTTAATATTTAGATTATCTAAACACATTAGAAGTACGGTTATAATATATGAATAAAGCTATATCCCTACCACTCTCTTAAAAGCTCTATTTATGAAACTTGCCATAATTTCTATATAGTATAGTGACTAACATTTGAGAAAGGGGCACATACTATAAGGGGTAGATAAAATTTGAAGGTGATAGTGATACGCACCCTTGCTCAAAATAGAAGGTGATAGTCATACGCACAACATATAATTACTTTTTGCAATAACCTATTGTTGCGGTAGAAAATGAGACCATAAATAACAAATTAGCACAAAATAAAACATACCCAATATACAAAATGCACTATTAATCAATACCCATAAACAAAAAACATTATTATGTATAGCTTCTACTTTTTTTTGGAAAGACAATTTTGCGCACGTATCTAACACAATAACTAACAATACTTAAAATACAAAAATGAAACAGAAAAAAAAGATAGGAAAAAGCAAAACCTGATCTGATTGAAAGAATGAAGAAGCAAGCTCATGAAGAACCTCATTACTAACATTATTAAAATGCTCAACCAAGACTAAACCTTTATCTTCTTCTTCACATCTTCTTACAGCCTCAATATTCTTCCTCAAAACACCATTTAACAAAAACAAACCAAACCCAGTAACAAAAACCAAGCCCCCCCCCCCAAAAAAAAAAAAAAAAAAAAAAAAAAAAAAAAAAAACAATCTTTTCCTTCTCCAACCAACTTTCCTCATGTTTGGCTTATTATTATTAGTCAACATTCCACCATTTAACTTACAATTCAAAGACATTATCACAAAATCTAAATTACCCACTTGGTAAAAGTACTTAAACTTGCTAAAAACGGAAATTTTAATGGATCTTGTGTTGGATATTTTAGTGTAATTGGATTAACTTGTTTTGACCAATTTCATCATAATAATACATCATTTAGGTTTGGAGGTGCGGAGTGCACACCTACTTGAATTTATTATGATCTTAGGGGCGAAGCCCCTAAGGGACGGGGGTCCGGGGGCAGCGCCCCTGGTAGCAGGGTCCAAGGGGCGGCAGCCCCTGGCTGGGGTCGAGCTGCCTGGTCAGCTGGAAAATTTTTTATTTCCATTGAAGTTGCTATGTAAAAATTCCTGCTGAAGTTGTATTTCTGCTGAAATAGTTGTGTTTCTGCTGAAGTTCTGTTTCTGCTGAAATGGTTGTGTTTCTGCTGAAGTTATGTACATCAGAAACTAACTTTCGGAAATTGAGGGACAAAACTTGACAACTTGGAAACCCTAAAACTGCCATTGGCAGTTATCCCGTAACATGTTATATACGGTTTGTTTGGTCATTATCAATACAACGGTTCATTATATCTCAGACAAAAACATACAGAAAATTCTCAACTCTGAATTGTATCCGATTGAATAATTTGGTAGAACCGCCAAATTGATTCGATCTGAGAGTGTTCACACGCCTTTCAGAGAGTAAAGTATATCCACAGTGTTCGTTATTACTACATATCCCCTACATCTTGCAGCATACCCACTTGAGGAAATATGAAAATTTACATTCTCACCATCTCCGCTTCTTTACAACCGCCACACACCACCACTTCAACAAAATCCTAACCCACGACTTGAAAAACAATAGTCGCAAACTAATATAAAATAGCCCATACCTTCTATCTCGCTCAAAATTTCAATTGATTCACGGATGTTTGGATTCGTGTTGTCGTCGGAACGTTTTTTGGTTTTGATAATGAAATCAATGTGCGTTTTTTTGGTGAAGCTATTTTAGATCCGGAGAAGATGAATCCGAGAGGTCCTGAATTTTCTAGGAGGTTCAAACCTCTAACTACAAATATTTAACCCTGTGTGTCTGGATTCTTCTTTAAATGAGATGAAGAGAGGCGGTGGGATTTTTTTTAGTAAATGTGTGAGAAATTAGATGGTTGGAGTTGCAGATTTCAAGCACATTTAATGGTCTCCCAACCTTGTACTGCCACTTGGACAACTTCATTTAATGTTTTGCAAAGCAGGAGGTTTTGACACTTGGCGTGTGAAGAAACTATGCCCCGCTCAATAGTTATATAGGATAATATGAAGTATCAGCGTCAAAACTTCTCTCAATTTATACTCATTATTTCATGTATCAAATATCACTTGGTAAGTTGGCATTTTGGACAACAAAGGTCAAGTTATATGTGTTTATTACCGGTAGTTTTTAATACTTTGGTTGAAAATCTGTCCGAAAAAATATTTATTTGTGACGTATTTTCGAAAGTAATATTAAAACCAAATAATTAATATTAAATCAAAACCTTTCGTTGGAAATCCGTCGGTGAAGTCAAATTTCTAGTAGTGTCTTAAACTAAAATGACTAGAAAGTTTTCAACTTATAATCTCACAGACATTTTTAGGGCGTAATCATGTCTATTGTATAAACATTAAACATGGTGTGTTTACAGGGCCGGATTTGAGCATGTGCAGGGTGTGCAATGGCACAGGGCCTCCATTTTTCGAGGGGCCTCCGATTTCGAAAGCTTGAAGATGTATATTAACCCATTTTCGGAAGATTTATTCTATTCTGTGTTGTTTTGTAATATAAAATATATATTTTACATGATTATGTACCGACTATTGATGGAAAAAACTGAAACTTAGATCTGTGCTTCAATGGAGTTTTGGTTGTGAAAGACTGATGGGGAAGAGGATCCATAAAAGAGTTTATTTGTGGGACCATTAATTTATTTTCTTTTTAATCATATTATAGTTTAAATGTTTAGTTTAAACCTTTGACTTCTTATAGTTGTTTAATTTTACCTAATTGTAAAGATGTAAATGTTGATGATATATTTAACCCCCTGTATTTTAACCTAAAATTTTGATCTATTGACTTTTTACCTAGTTTTGAAAGCCGAATGGCTTAGTGTATGGATACAAAAGATGTATTCAAAATAGAAAAAGAATGCAATTGCTGTCAAAAGCATATCTAAAATCTAACATGGAAAGAAAGCAAACTTGGATATTCTAGTAATTAGTTATATATCTTGTGATTGAGGGTCCATTCTAAAGTTCCGGAACATGGCCTCTGAAAAGCACGGGACGGCCCTGTGTGTTTATAAGTTTCTCGTAAATTATGAGACACAATTATAATGGCTGATGATTTTAATATGTATTTCATATCAAGTTACATCTCATACTTTTTTTATTAAAGGATTGCATAAATCTATCATCATGACCAGTTATATTATATAATCAAATATATTCATTCACTTTTACATCATAAATAAATGACACGAGATCTTTTTTTACAATTACAACTGCCGACAACCACTACGGACTTTTTCTTCTTTACTATTACTATATATCGGCGTCAGTTATTTTTACTTTTTGTATTTTTTTCGGCCGTAATCATAGCATTGCGGGGTATCATGCTAGTGTATTATAAACATCCTTTCCATAAAAGTTTTCCACCAACAACGTGCAAGCAATCGTATGACATTGTCGCCTTCCTTGAGTGCTCGGGATGTATCCTGTTCTATCCAAGTGGAAGTGTTCACTGTTGAGTGTCATTTAGTAGGTATGAACTCCAAAGCTTAGCCTTAGTGGTAAGTCAATAAAGCGACGTGTATCTAATGGAATTTATTATTATTATTATTATTATTATTATTATTATTATTATTATTATTATTATTATTATTATTATTATTATTATTATTATTATTATTATTATTATTATTATTATTATTATTTTTAAGCTAATATATATTAAGGCCACAAAGGGCAAATAAAGAAAAAGATACAAACTAAAATGCTCTGAGTAAGAGCATAAGAAAAGAAGAAGAAAGAAAGAAAAACAAAAATATAACAAAAACCACCTTGAACTCCAAACGAACTACGAGATGTTCAAATCACCGGGGTTATGAATCCAATGCTTCCATGAGAATCGGTTATTAGGTGCTCTATTTGATGACCATAGAAGAGACGTCCTTTGGATTAAAGGGAATATGTCTTCATTACGGAAACCAATCCTCTCAAGTTCTGAAGCGACGTGTATCTAATGTGACACACGGTTTCAAATTCTATTTATTGTTGAGTTATTAGTTTGTGTAAGGGTTGTATATCAATGGTAGCAGATCATTTAAAAAGTGTGAATATTTACAAAGTCTAAAAAGTATTTTCAGCCGTTGATCATAATACAAGATTTTAATGTTAATTTGTAGTATCAGCGTCAAAACTTCTCTCAAGTTACACTCATATTATTTCATGTATCAAATATCACTTGGTAAGTTGGCATTTAGGATAAAGGTCAAGTTATATGTGTTTGTTACCGGTAGTTTTTAATATTTTCTTTGAAAATCCGTCCAAAATAATATTTATTTTTGACTTATTTCAGACATAAATATTAAAACCAATAATTAATATTATATCAAACCTTTCGTTGGAAATTCGTCGGTGAAGTCAAATTTCTAGTAATGTCTTAAACTAAAATGACTAGAAAATTTTCAACTTATAATTTCTTCAACTTATAATTTCACAGACATTTTACGTAATCATGTCTATTGTATAAACATTAAACATAGTGTGTTCATAAGTTTCCTATAAATTATGTGACACAATTATCATGGCCGATCATTTTAATATATATTTCATATCAAGTTACATCTCATATATATATATATATATATATATATATATATATATATATATATATATATATATATATATATATATATATGGGAAAATATTAGCTACAATTAATTGTAGCCAATTGGCTACATTTTTGTATTAAAAATGTGGGTCCCTGATTATTTTTGTGGGTCCTGATTCTTTTCTGTGGGTCCCTGAATTATTGCTAGTGTATTTTTAATGAAGGATTGTAGCTAATTGGCTACAAAAATTGTAGCCAAGTTATCCCCTATATATATATATATATATATATATATATATATATATATATATATATATATATATATATATATATTATTAAAGGATTGCATAAAGCTATCATCATGACCAGTTGTATATTATAAAACAAGTAGGGTTGGATCAGTTGGAAAACCCTTGCCTCTCAACCGAGAGGTCAGGGGTTCGATCCTCACTCCGTACAAAAGGCCGGAGGTCCTTTCTACCCTTGGTAGAACTGGAAGCAGCCTCTCTACCTAAGGTAGGGGTAAGGCTGTCTACATCTTAACCTCCCCCAAACACCGGAAACGGTATTGGGTACCCATAACCCGTGGAAGACAGTATTGGGAGTTACTTTTTTTTATTCATTCACTTTTACATCATAAATAAACGACACCCGATCTTTTTTTTATAGCTGTAATCAACAATTACAACTGCTAACAACCACTACAGATTTTTTTCCCTTTACTATCACTATATATCGGCGGCAGTTATTATTACTTTTTGTATTTTTTTCTGCCGTCAATTATAGCATTGCACGGGTACCATGCTAGTGTATTATAAACATTCTTTCCATAAAAGTTTTCCACCAACAACTTTAAATTAATCCACAAAAACTATCCAAGTTTCAATAATGTTCCATTATTGTCTAATTGTTTAAAAAAACTATTTTTAAGATATTCATATGTGCATTGTTTGGTTATACCTTAACAATAAATAACCACCACCTGAATTTCACTAACCCCAACCAACTTAATGTACAACCAACTTATGTACATGTGAAAAGAGATATATACTATAAAATAATAACCAACTTTGAAAGGTGTTTTATTTTAGTCACTCAAACATAAAAATTACATAATAATAGAACACTATTGAAAATTTGAGTGACTAAAATGAAACATTTTTCAAACTTGATTATTATTTTATAATCAAAGAAAGTTACAGTGACTAAATTGAAACAAAACTGAAAGTTGATTACTATTTCATGATTTTCACCATTTTTTACACTAATTTTTTTTACACTTATTCGCACACTATTTTCTTTACACTTTTCATCTGTTTTTACACGTTTTCGTTCATTCCTGCACGTTTTTGTCGATTTACACGTTTCATCCGTTTTACACGTTTTCGTCCATTTTTGCACTTTTTTATCCGTTTTTGTACGTTTTCGTTAGTTTTTACACGTTTTCATTCGTTTTTACACGTTTTCATTCGTTTTGACACGCTTTCGTTCGTTATTACATGTTCTCGGCCTTTTTACAAGTTTTCATTCGTTTTTACATTTTTTCGTCCGTTTTTTAACGTTTTCATATGTTTTTATATATTTTCGTCTGCTTTTACACGTTTTCATCTATTTTTACACGTTTTCGTCTGATTTTACATGTTTTCGTTCGTTGTTGCACGTTTTCGTCCATTTTTACACGTGTAAAGTTTGTTTTTGCACGTTTATGCTTTTTTACATGTTTTCGTCTCTATTTACACGTTTTAATTCGTTTTTACACATTTTCGCTCATTTTTGCACGTTTTCATCTGTTTTACACCTTTTCGTCCATTTTTACACCTTCTCGTCCATTTATACACTTTATTGGCCATTTTACACGTTTTCGTCCGTTTTTACATGTTTTCGTTCTTTTTTTACATGTTTTCATCCGTTTTTATATTTTTTTTTTCATTCATTTTTACACGTTTTCTTTGGTTTTTACATGTTTTCGTTCGTTTTTACACATTTTCGACCGTTTTTACATGTTTACTATTCATTTTTACACGTTTTCGTCCGTTTTTGCATGTTTTAGTCCGTTTTTGCACCTTTTCATCTATTTTAACATGTAAAGATAGGACGAAAACGTATAAAAATTGACGAAGATATGTAAAAACAGACGAAAACGTGTAAAAATGAACAAAAACATGTAAAATTGAACGAAAATATGTAAAAACGGACGAAAACATGTAAAACGGACGAAACATATATAAACGTCCAAAAATAAGTGTAACAACAACCGAGAACGTGTAAAAACGGACAAAAATGTGTAAATACGGACGAAAATGTGCAAAAACGGCCGAAAACATGTAAAAACAGCGAGAAATTGTAAAAACAGGATAAAAAAAAGGCAAAAACTAATGAAAACATGTAAAAACGGATGAAAACGTGAAAAACATATGAAAATGTGTAAAAACGGACATAAATGTGCAAAAACAAACTTTACACGTGTAAAAAACGGATAAAAACGTGCAAACCGAACGAGAACTTGTACCAACAGATGAAAACGTGTAAAAACGGACAAAAACTTGTAAAAACGGACGAACGTGTAAAAATAAATGAAAACGTGTAAAAATAGACGAAAACGTATAAATGAGTAAAAAAAGGGCAAAAACGTGTAAAAACGAACGAAAATGTGTAAAACAGACAAAAACGTGGAAAAGCGAACAAAAATTTGTAAAAACAGACGAAAACGTGTAAAAACGAACGAAAAAGTGAAAAAAAGTCAAAGGACTAAAAGTGAAAGTCAACACAAACCACAAGGACCATTACTGTAACTTTTATAACTGAAAAAATAGTCAATGGACGACCAGTGAAAGTCAACGCAAACCACAAGGACCAATAATGTAAGTTTTGTATGTGTTAACCGGTCAAACAGGTTACCATCTAGTCAATATTGCGTATATTGATCAAAATTTAAAAGTATTTTATTGACACAAGTAATAGATTTAGTTGGTTACGTATTTCGTCTTTTTTAAAATGTTTGTTGCGTATCTTTAGACTTCACCATATTATTTAAAGAGTAAATATCATAAATCGTCCTTGTGGTTTGCCGGGTCACTCGAAAATCGTCCCCGTGGTTTAATTTCATCGGGTTTGGTCCCCGTGGTTTTCAACCCATACGGGTTTGGTCCCTTGACCAACTTATCCGTCAGTTGACCGTTAAATCCCCTAATTAGACTAATATCTGCAGTTATTGGAATTTTTTAAAATTTTATTTTGTTAAGAACAATTTATCTCTACTACAGTATACATTTTGTTTATCATAATACCAATGGAAGTGTTGGAACCAAGCGGAAGTGTTCAGTGTCATCTAGTAGGTATGAACTTGCCTAGCCGCCTTAGCATTAAGTCATAAAAATGGTGTTTGAATCAAAACCTGGAAACACTTTTTCATGGCTTAAACCTATGAGAATATAACTGCTTTCAATTTACAAAGTACAACAATATATATTCACATAGCTTACAACAAAACCTCAAAGAAAATGAGTATGATGCAAGTGATACAAAGAATGCTATGAAATGATGTCGTGAATTTCGTGTTCATTTTCAAGCGCTAGTGGCATATAGACAGCCTCTACTAGTAAGCTATGTTTCCTTCCGTAGAATACATAAACCAATACTCCAATCACCAGCCACACTGAAACGCGTATCCATGTACCAACTCTGCATGTTCGAAAATGTTCCATTTAGCATATCATGAAATTGTAACATGGTTCATAGCATTTCACACAATGAAAAGAGACACTTAAAAAGTATAAAACCAACGAACTCACCCGAGATTAATAAGAAGGTAGGCATTCACAAGAATACACGCGACAGGCAAGAAAGGCACAAATGGACAGAGGAAACCTGAAAGATATGCTATGCAATTAGTACAATAAAAATACTGATATAACACATTTAGCAGTTTCAACATAGTACATTAAAAACTTATATACAGAATAAAATATAAAATAGACTAATAATATTTCATCTCAGTTCTCAGATATGTATTAAAAAAACAATAGATTACAGAGATACCTCCAGTTTCTCCAAACGTGATCCTAGCATCATCCTGATCTATACAAGTCAACACGGTCAAACCTGTACAATAGAGCAACACCTCCTAGCCCACCCAATATGAGGCGAGGAACACTGATACGATAGGATTTAAATTAGTTATGTGTGAGATGAAAATAACATAACCAACTTCAAGATTATAACATACCTGGGAATGCTTTTAGCCGAAGCAGCAGATGCAAGCACAAGCACTCATGCACAAACAACAGTTATGCTCCAAGCAGCCATCTTCCGTCGTCTTGCCTCGTTTCCTATATCTACGCATCAAAATAGAGCAAGATTAGTATATAAAGATTACATTTGAAAAAAGATGCAACAGCAGAAAAGTATTGCACACAAATTTAATAGGAAAGACAATACTAGCATTGAAGCATACATTGGCTACACCTTTTTGAGTATGACAACTGGTCCCAAGATCTTTAAGATTTTCACTGCTAATATCCATAATATCATTACTGAATTCTGTCGAGACTAAATCAGCCGATTCCGAGGAAGGTGATTGCACGAGGGTGATTTCCGGGGGTATATATCTGAGTTTCAAGATTGAAACTGCTACTGCTGTAAATGCCAACAATGTACCCACACTAACATGCAGGAAGAAGTAGCAGAAGGAAAAATTAGTATAAACTACTACAAAATATATATTTTTCCGTGTTTATCCGGAAATAACCATGGTAACTAATGTGTAATAACTTCATATACAACCACCACACAGTCTCACATTTTAACTTACCATGCCTGCTAATTGATCGACATTCATGGAAAATGATAGGAATGCAATAAAGATTCCTGTTGCAATTGTACTTTTGACTGGAACATGTGTGTGTTTATTTATATCTGAAAAGAAAGATGGCAATAAACCATCCCTAGCCATTGCCATCAGGATCCTTGGCTGTAAAAACAAGAAAGTATGATCATATCAACATAAGATTGGCTATCAATTTATAACCACACACACACACACACACACACACACACACACACACACACACACACACACAAGTTACATACCTGCGGAAGGATTCCACCAATTAAAGCAGCGCAGCGAGCAGTAACAGCTCCGATAGTTATAGTGTATCTGCAATCATGATTGTGGTATAAATAAAATGCAAGATGTAACACAGTTTTTACGAATCGAACCAGAGGACGACGAAAAATTTATCATACTTACACTGCCCAATTCATTCCATAATTAGCTAAAGCCGAGGCAATAGGGGTGTCTGGGTCTATTGCAGAACAGGGAACCAAGTCAACGATAACAGCTGACACAAGCATATACAAAACACAGCATGTAAACAATGATACACCTATACCAATTGGTAAGTCTCTTTGGGGATTCACCACCTGTAATAAAACGATGAAATTATATTAGTAAAGAAACAGGACCAGTAGATATAATAAATACACAGACTAGTTAGTAATTACCTCTTCAGCTGTGCTAGTGACTGCATCAAAACCGACATATGAGAAAAACACCGTTGCAGAGCCAGCAACTACCCCGTTAGCTCCAAAAGGGAGATACCTGAAAATTCAGAAGGATTTTGTATTTGGTATAGTATGTGTTATGAATGTGATTAAAACTCCTAAGGGTCGGTTGGTTTTGTTGGAAAATTTAGTGCACTTGGGGGATTAGTTCACACCTTGTAACGGGTTAGGAGGTACGGAGTGTACACCCATAAGGTCCCTGAACACCCTGACTCTAATAGTGGTTTGTATTGGTAGTGCTTGTGGAAAGTACTGCTTGTGGTTTCCACTGATAAGCAGTGTTTCCACTGAAGCAGTGTTGTTTCCACTTGAAGCAGTGTATCCACTGATAGCGCTATGAAAGTACTGATGAAAGTACTGCTTGTAACGGGCTTTGACCTATTCAAGTGGCAGTTACAACTGCATAATGACCACGTTTAATTGGTCATGTAACCACTAACGACTATAATGGGGATAATTATGAGGCTATTAATGGGCCGATTAATACTCATAATTCCATTGGAATAGCTAAGAATAATCTCCTATAATAGGAGATTTGTTTATGCATGAAACACACACAGAAAACACAAAACACTTATAAGCGCAAGGGTTATTGAATTGTGCCTAATTCTATAAATGCATTTGGTCTTATCCCAAGTAGATATTCGTGATACCCAGGCATTAGGGTCGAATAGTTTACTTTGGAAAGTGATCACACGATTCCAAGTGATATCCGGTAACCACCTAGTGGTATTTGTTTCTGCTGAATTGCTGCTCGTTTCTGCTGAAATTGATTATCTTAACCCTGTTATGGGAAACAAACCACCAACAATCAAAGTAAACTATTTTGTGATAATCAATGGCAACTGCTGCAATGAAACACATGGCTTCAAACTTTGCTAAGCTGGATAAGTTTGAAGGGGTGGACTTTAGGAGGTGGCAGAAGAAGATGCATTTCTTGCTGTCAAGTATGAGTGTGGTTTATGTGCTAACCACTCCTATTCCTGATGATGGGGATGATGCTACAGTCGAGCAGATTAGGAGGAGGATCAAGTGGGAGAATGATGACTACATATGCAGAGGTCTTATTCTGAATGGTATGTCTGATTCTCTGTTTGATATTTATCAGAACTCTGAATCTTCCAAAGAACAGTGGGATTCCTTGGATGCCAAATATATGGATGAGGATGCATCAAGTAAGAAGTTCCTTGTTAGTAATTTCACCAATTACAAAATGACTGATTCAAGACCAGTTATGGAACAATACAATGAACTTCTTGGAATACTTGGAAGGTTTACACAACACAATATGCACATGGATGAGGCTATTTTAGTCTCTTAGTGTTATTGATAAACTTCCTCCTTCTTGGAAAGATTTCAAGCATACCTTGAAACATAAGAAAGAGGAGTTAACTCTGGTTGAGTTGGGCAGTCATCTGCGCATTGAGGAATCTCTCAAAGTGCATGATAATGACAAGCCAAAGAGTAGCAATGCTGCTGGTGCATTTGTTGTCAATATGGTGGAGCATAACAAATCCACCAGGTACAATGACAACAAAGGCAAACGCAAGTATCATGACAACACAAGGGCAGATCCTAACAAGAAGGCAACACCTACTTGTTGGAAATGTGGCAAGACTGGTCACATTAAAAGGGACTGCAAAGGTGTTAAAGTTGGTGGTAAAGCCAATGGATCAGGCAATAATGGTTCAGGGAGTGGTAGTTCAGCCAACTCACTGAAAGGTCAGAATATGGTTAATAAGTCTTTTCAGATTTATTATGTTACATATGTATCTGATTCTCATTATGTGCATGATGATGATGTTGCGTGGTGGGTTGACTCTGGTGCAACAGTTCATGTGTGTAAAGATAGAAGCTGGTTCAAGTCTTATGAGTCACTGAATAATGGTTCTATTCTTCACATGGGAAATGAGTCAACAGCCTTGGTGCATGGTCGTGGTTGTGTAGATCTTAAGTTTAGTTCTGGAAAGATTGTAACTTTGTTTAATGTTATTCATGTTTCTGATATAAGGAAGAACTTGGTTTCAAGTAGTGTTTTGAATAATCATGGATATAAACAAGTTATTGAGTCTGATAAATTTGTGCTTTCTAAGCATGGTGTTTTTATTGGTTTTGGTTATTTATGTAATCAAATATCCAGGCTTAATATTTCCACTGATAGTGTATTTATTTCCACTGATAGTGTAAATTCAGCCTGTGTGACCACCTCTGACCTGACTGACTCTACCCTGTGGCATGCCAGACTTGGCCATGTTCATTATAAGAGAATGCAAGATATGTCTAAGGATGGGTTAATCCCAGCATTTGACATGGACACTGAAAAGTGTAAAACTTGTATGTTGACCAAGATTACCAAGAAACCTTTTCAGGGTGTTAGTCGTGAGACTAAGCTCTTGGAGCTTATTCACAGTGACCTGTGTGATTTGCATGCCACTCCCTCTTTGGGGAATAAGAAGTACTTTGTGACATTTATTGATGATGCTTCTAGGTTTTGTTATGTCTATCTGTTACATACCAAGGATGAAGCATTAGATAAATTCAAAGTGTTTAAAACTGAAGTTGAATTACAACTTGGGTCTTTGATCAAAAGATTAAGGACTGATAGGGGAGGTGAGTACATGGATACTCTGTATTTTCAGTCTGTTGGTATAATCCATGAAACGACTGCCCCTTATACTCCTCAGCAAAATGGCATTTCTGAAAGGAAAAATAGGGTGCTGAAGGAGATGGTTAATTCTATGTTGTCCTATTCAGGACTGAGTCAAGGGTTCTGGGGTGAAGCTATGTTAACAGCTTGCTATTTATTAAATAGGGTTCCCAACAAAAGGAACAAGGTTACCCCTTATGAACTCTGGACTAAAAGGAAACCCAACCTGAACTATCTCAAGGTTTGGGGTTGTAGGGCTGTTGTAAGACTCCCTGATCCAAAGTTGAAAACTTTGGGTGAAAGAGGCATTGATTGCATCTTTGTTGGATATGCTGAGCATTCCAAGGCTTTTAGGTTCTACATTATTGAACCTAATGAATATGTTTCAATTAACTCCATAATTGAATCAAGGGATGCAAACTTTGATGAGAATAGATTCTCATCAGTCCCTAGACCAAGTATGAGGATTCCTAATGGAACTCATGACACTGGTATATCAGAAGTCCCTAATGATGAACGATCAGTGGTCCCTGATGAGGTTGTGGTTCAGCAACCTGAACCTGTGCTCAGGAAGAGCAAAAGGGTCAAGACTCCAAAGTCATTTGGACCTGAGTTTCAACTATACTTAGTTGAAGGAACCAGGGATGAGGTCTCAGACCAATACTCCTATTGCTTCATTGTTGAGGATGACCCCAAAACATTTGAAGATGCAATGAAGTCCCAGGATATTGCTTTCTGGAAAGAAGCAATTAATGATGAGATGGATTCTATCATGGGCAACAACACTTGGGTGTTGGGACCTGAGTTTCAACTATACTTAGTTGAAGGAACCAGGGATGAGGTCTCAGACCAATACTCCTATTGCTTCATTATTGAGGATGACCCCAAAACATTTGAAGAAGCAATGAAGTCCCAGGATATTGCTTTCTGGAAAGATGCAATTAATGATGAGATGGATTCTATCATGGGCAACAACACTTGGGTGTTGGTTAATCTACCACCAGGTTGCAAACCCCTGGGTTGCAAATGGATTTTCAAAAGGAAAATGAAGGTAGATGGAACTATTGAAAAGTTCAAGGCTAGATTAGTTATTCAGGGCTTTAAACAAAAGTCAGGGATAAATTATTTTGATACTTACGCCCCTGTGGCTCGTATCAGTGCCATAAGACTGCTGATTGGTATGGCATCTTTTCACAATCTGATTATTCATCAGATGGATGTGAAGACAGCTTTCTTGAATGGTGAATTGGAAGAGGAGGTTTATATGAACCAACCTTAGGGCTTCATCATGCCTGGCAATGAAAACAAGGTGTGTAAACTGATTAAGTCTCTTTATGGACTAAAGCAGGCACCTAAGCAATGGCATAAAAAATTTGATGAAGTGGTTTTGTCTAGTGGTTATGTTCTTAACCAAGCTGACAAATGTGTAAATAGCAAATTTGATGAATCTGGTAAATGAGTCATCATTTGTCTATATGTTGAATGACATGTTGATCTTTGGCACTGACCAAAATCAGGTTGGACCTGACAAAGGAATTTTTGTCATCAAGGTTCTTCATGAAAGACATGGGGGAGGCTGATGTTATCCTTGGTATAAGGATTAAACATGAAAGTAAAATAATTTCTATCTTTCAGTCTCATTATATTGAGAAGGTGCTGAGGAAATTCAATTACTTTGATTGTACTCCAGTGAGTACACCTATGGATACTTGTGAGAAGCTGATGCCTAATCATGGCAAGGCTGTATCTCAACTTGAGTATTCTAGGGTAATTGGCTGCCTGATGTATGCCATGACTTGTACAAGGCCTGATATTGGTTTTGCAGTGGGAAAATTGAGCAGGTATACTAGCAACCCTAGTGCTCATCACTGGCAAGCAGTTTAGAGGGTACTGAAGTATTTGAAGAGAACTATGGATTATAGTCTCTCATATACTGGTTACCCATCAGTGTTGGAAGGTTACACTGATGCAAGTTGGATCAGTAACTGTGACACCCTAGGCAAATCCCACATCGGCTGTGGCCTGGAGAGATGCTGGGCTCATAAGATAACATTCGCCTTACAATGACACAACGCGTTTTGTGGTCTACTGCGGGTGGAGTTCTTAGGAACTGGCAGTTAAGCGTGCTCATGTGAGAGTAGTACTGGCTTGGGTGACCTGCCGGGAAGTCTTCAAATGAGGCCACAAAAATAAATCCGTGAGCCTACGGGCAAAGCGGACAATATTGTGGTCAGATAAGACGAGGTGTTACAAGTGGTATCAGAGCCACTCCTGAGCCGTTCGGGATGGTGGGGCAAACCTCATCGAGGACGATGAGTCCCTAAGGGGGGGGGTGATTGTGACACCCTAGGAAAATCCCACATCGGCTGTGGCCTGGAGAGATGCTGGGCTCATAAGATAACATTCGCCTTACAATGACACAACTCGTTTTGTGGTCTACTGCGGGTGGAGTTCTTAGGAACTGGTAGTTAAGCGTGCTCATGTGAGAGTAGTACTGGCTTGGGTGACCTGCCGGGAAGTCTTCAAATGAGGCCACAAAAACAAATCCGTGAGCCTACGGGCAAAGCGGAACAATATTGTGGTCAGATAAGGCGGGGTGTTACAGTAACACTGAAGACAATTCGTCTACCAGTGGCTGGGTATTCCTACTTGGTGGAGGTGCAATTTCTTGGGCATCCAAGAAGCAAACTTGCATCACCAGTTCAACAATGGAATATGAATTTGTGGCTTTAGCAGCTGCTGGTAAAGAAGCTGAATGCTTGAAAAACTTGCTTCTTGATATTCCATTGTGGCCTAAACCTATAGTACCTATTTCTATCCGGTGTGATAGTGCATCTACATTGGCTAAGGCTTATAGCCAGATGTACAATGGTAAGTCTAGACACTTAGGTGTCAGGCATAGCATGATTCGTGAGCTTATCATGAATGGGGTGGTATCTATAGAGTTTGCTAGATCTCAACAGAACTTAGCTGATCACTTGACGAAGGGTCTGGCTAGAGACTTGGTTATAAAGTCTGCTAAAGGGATGGGTTTAAGTCCAACTTAGTCACTGAATGCTAGGACACCCAACTCCCTCATAAGGAAACTTGGGAGCTGAGTTCAATGTGGAAAGCTGAACATTCAGTGGACTGGAGCACATGTTTTATTTACATCCCAAGGTTGTGCTCAGAACCTGCTAAAAGGAGGATGAAGTCTTTACTTCTTAATGGTTAATTTTCTTTGAAAAAGTGCTTGGCAGGAGCATGACTAAAGAGGAACCACCTATGTAAATGTTGAAGTTTCGCCGCTTCAGGAACCTTTGGACTTTTAGCTTTTACAACATTTATGAATTTGGATATGGACACATGACTTGTATAGTGTCAGGAGCTGATAAGTGTTTGAAAACTTGTGTGTATTTTATCTTCAGGTATTCAAATGGGTTAAAGGGTTCAATTCTTAGAACACCCTGATTCTCGAATATTTGAACGTGTAATTTACTAAGATGAAAATTCAATCCTCAGGACATTTTCGTTTATGCACATGTTTTGCTTGATGTTTATTTTTCATGCAAAGGAAGTGAACTAAATTTGGGGAGGATTGTTGGAAAATTTAGTGCACTTGGGGGATTAGTTCACACCTTGTAATGGGTTAGGAGGTATGGAGTGTACACCCATAAGGTTCCTGAACACCCTGACTCTAATAGTGGTTTGTATTGGTAGTGCTTGTGGAAAGTACTGCTTGTGGTTTCCACTGATAAGCAGTGTTTCCACTGAAGCAGTGTATCCACTGATAGCGCTATGAAAGTACTGATGAAAGTACTGCTTGTAACAGGCTTTGACCTATTCAAGTGGCAGTTACAACTGCATAATGACCACGTTTAATTGGTCATGTAACCATTAACGGCTATAATGGGGATAATTATGAGGCTATTAATGGGCCGATTAATACTCATAATTCCATTGGAATAGCTAAGAATAATCTCCTATAAATAGGAGATTTGTTTATGCATGAAACACATACAGAAAACACAAAACACTTATAAGCGCAAGGGTTATTGAATTGTGCCTAATTCTATAACTGCATTTGGTCTTATCCCAAGTAGATATTCATGATACCCAGGCATTAGGGTCGAATAGTTTACTTTGGAAAGTGATCACACGATTCCAAGTGATATCCGGTAACCACCTAGTGGTATTTGTTTCTGCTGAATTGCTGTTCGTTTCTGCTGAAATTGATTATCTTAACCCTGTTCTGGGAAACACACCACCAACAGGTTTTTTGCTTAAGTCCTAAGCTACGCGTCTGCTACGCGTCTTGAAGTCCAAAATGAATTTGAATAGCCGTCTTCAAATCCAAATTGGAGTTTGCTTGCTTCCCCCTCCCCCACCTATAAAAGGAGATGAGGGGTGGAAGAGATTTGTACCTTCGAATTTCATTTGTATCTCAGAATCTAGTTTGTATCTTTTGAATATAATTTGTACCTTTGAATTTTATTTTGAATACAGAAAAGCTGCCGCAAATTTGTCGATTGTTATTTCTTCTCTTGTTCTTCATCTTTGATTATCGGTTGTTGATTCTAACAGTATGAATCTTAAGGGTAAGATTATATTGTAAATCAGACGGAACATTTTCAAATTATTACCCGCCAGGAATTTGATATCCAACCCATTGAGTCTTGAAACCAACGTATCCACCGGCTACTATGATAAAAAGCAAGGCTAGAACATTTATGGTTGCAATTACACCTTGTGCCAATGAACTCTACAAATAAGATGAAATTAAATTAAATATAAAAATACTTAGTCCAGAAGATTACCTCTTTGATTCCCGTACACAGTAGTCCAGTTATAATGAAGACTAAAACAGCAGCAGAAGGATCAACTACAATTCCAAGAATGGTGGGATGAGCTAAAAAAGCAGGCATGCTATCTTGACCGCCAAAAAACAAGGCCTAAAAATATATTGGTTCAAAATAGAAACGAAATATCTTTTAGAATTGAATCTTATACTGATATTGTATCAGAGACACAATTTATAGATCTGAGACAACAAATTAACCGAACCATATTTGGAGATATGCCACGCGCAACAGCTGCTCCACCAAGTGAATACTCCAATATTAGAGACCAACCAATCAACCAAGCAACACTGAACGCGAATGCAATATAAATGTCCATCAACAAAAGAACCAAATATCAAATTGAAGTAACATGTTTCAAAACTTAAAGTTTAGTTGATTGTGATATCATTAAAATTTTAAAATGAAAGATTTCGATATATGAACTTACCCTTCACCAACACATAGATATGAATAGTGATACGCACTACCAGTAGATGGACAACGACAAGAAGGTTCTGCATAACACAATGCAGAAAGCCCATCAGCTATTCCAGCAATGAGAAATGATATCGTGATAGCAGGCCCTGTTTGCTCTTTAGCAACTGTTCCAACAAGAATATAAACTCCAGCTCCAATTGTTGCTCCGACTCCTAATAAGATTGGTTTCAAGTTATAAAAAGAAGTATACACATCATTCAAACACCAGGAATACATATACACACTTTCTTATTATGTATAACTCGGACATGGTTTGAGAAATGTATTCGACTATTAGTCAAACTTCCCAAATTCAAATAAGCCCACAAAATACGCTAATCAAAACAGTCAAACACCTACTATCCTCGTATATCAAAAACTTTTTATTCATCAAAATGGAAAAATAGATGTCATTAATCATTACACGCATATGGATGACTTGGTGGGCCATGGCCACCCATGAAGAACACCCCTTTGTCCGCTGCTTGGTTTCAAATGACAGTATAAAAATGAAGCCGTTTTCACAACCAAAAGACCTTCGAAGGACCTTGTTCTTAACGACATTAAACTCCTCTCCCTCGATTGGATTTCTAATAGATATAAGAAGACATAATTTTGTGATTAGATGAAGTGGTTCTCAAATTCTCAAAACAGCCTCACTTCTTTTATGTAACTTTGTTTCAGTGACATCCTATTTAATACGATTGCCGTTAAAAAAAGTTGTACATCCTCTTATTGTCACTTCAACGAGGGCTTTATTTTGGATACTGACAATCCACTATATACCAATGGATGCATCTGGGTCGTTGGATAAAAAAACATATTTTAAAAATAAAAAACACGGGGGGACCATTCCTGCCAATTCAGCAAATTTACCCACCAATCCCAACACCAGACCTCTCACTTTCACACATTCCCTATCAACAAAATCCGCACTTTCTCTCTCTAACCAAAATAAAAAATTGCCTTATAAAATCAAAATCAACCGCTTTTAAACATTTAAAATAAAATAAAAACACAAAAATGGAAGAATCATCAAGTGAAGAAGCAGATCTACAAAAAAAAAGGTTAAAAATGAACCTACTGAGTCTCGAGATGAAGGTATGAACTATGATGCTTCCGACTAATTATTTAGATGTTTTATTAGAATATCTAGTGATTTTATACTTATTTATGTATACTATTGCTACTTATGAAGATTTTTGTTTATTTTTTGATGTGATAATGTGTGATGCATGCCATAATTATGTACTTATTTGAGTTTTATTAGTATCTCATGTGGTGCATGTGTATTTTTTGTTGATTTTATATGTTTATTGAGGGATTGTTAATAAATTGATGAATGTTGTTATAAAATACAAAAAAATGAATTTGTTTTGGTGTGATTTTTATTTTGATTGTGACATGCTTTAGGTTGTGTTTTTTAGTGTTTACAGTTGGTTGAGTTTCTGAGTAAAACACTTTATATATATGGATGCACATCAAGTGTTTGATGAAATGTGTGAGTGAAAAATATCATACGTGTAGTATCACCGGTGATATTTGAAGTTGAACTGTATATATGTATTATCACTAGTGATATTTGTATTATCACTTGTGAAATTTTTGTTTATTTGATAGGTTTTTTTGTTTACTTGTTAAGATTTATTATATGTCATGTATAGTATCACTTTTGATATTTTATTGTTATTGTTTTGTACTCATAGTTATACTTTTTTTTTTTTTTTTTTTTTTTTTTTTTTTTTTTTTTTTTTTTTGCTAAAATTTTTGATGATATACTATTTACTGTGAGTAAATGCAGTTCTGCCGTCGATCAAATTTTTGACTCCATCTCCAGATATTCATAAAAGTAAAAGTATATTGTAACGTATAAGCATGTCTCCTTTAGAAGAATTAACTGTGATAAAACCCTGAATGTATGTGGCGTACTTGATTTAACATTTAGCTTATGTGTTATATCACCAGTGATACATACACATTCAGTAAAATGTGTATGTATACTTTCAGTAGAATGTTATAATGGTATCCTTAAAAACACGGATATTTATTCTACAGTATGAACATTTTGCTGTTTTTGTAGATTTTAGTAGTTTATTGAGGGATTGTTGTGAAAGTTAGATGATTATTGTGATAATATGAGAGACTTAACAGGCTAAATTAAATATTATGACTGTAACATGCTTTTATTAGATTTGTGGTAGATATATGTGCATAATCGATAGTATATCACCTATGATACAACAGTTCCAATGATTGCTTATTGTTACTATATCACCTGTAATACAACAATTGCAACGATTGCTTATTTGTAGTATATCACATATGATACAACAGTTGTAATGATTGCTTTTGGTAGTATATCACCTGTGATACAACAGTTGTAATGATTGCTTGTTGGTAGTATATCACCTATGATATTTGATGACATATATTTATTCAGTTTATATATCACGTATGATATTAAAAATAACAAGGTTATAAATAGCGCGAGGCGTGGCGTTGCGGCATGTCCAAGCCTCACGCCTTTGCGGCTAAGGCGAAGCTTTTGCGTTTATAAGGCGTGACATAAGGCGGCACAAAGTATGAAAATATTTATATATTCATATCATAATTTATATATATCGAGTTTACAAAGACATGTGACATAAGGCGGCGTGGCGACATGGCGTGGCGGCATTGCCAAGCCTCATGCCTTGGCGAGGCCTTTGCGAGCCTTTTAGAACAGTGAAAAATAATGAACTATTCATGCACTATCATGGTATATATTTTATGCAGATTTGAATATAAACTGAGAACTATCAAGAAGCAAAAAAAGAAGGGGTTGAAGGTGAAAGGAAAAAGACCTTCGCGAAAAAATGACCAAGTCAAACTGAAGAAGTGAACAAAGAAACAACATGTCACACCTCGCCAAGGCGGAAACGCGAGTGTAACTTCATGGATATCATCACAACACTTGGTGTCTAAATAGAGAATTTCTACATGCATAATAATAAAGCGTTGTGTAGACACAAAGTGCCATAACAATACCCAAAATAAACGAAATTAAACTCCAAAGGTGTCTTTATTAAGACATAAATTACTAAACGTAAACAAATAAAGTATCACATTCAAAATCCAAAATAAAGTCATAATCCAAATCATAAAAGGTAAACATCTTCAAATGCAACTATGGTCTCGCCTATTCACTTCCTTCTATCTTATCCTTACGATGCTCACCTGAAAATGATGCTTAAAAACGTCAACATAAAGTTGGTGAGGTTCATAGGTTTAAGACTCAAAATGTAATCCTTTCCAACAAGTTCGTTGTGATAACAAAACATGGCAGGACAGTAAGATAGCTATCAATGTACTAACATGCAATCTCAACATTAACCATCAATGGGACGGAACGTGCCCATGATCCAAATACAACATAATTGGGTAATCATTACCCTCCAATCGGAATCACACAGAACAATATTAGGTAGAGTCACCACCCTCCAATTGGAACCACACAGACGAATAGTGGGTAACAAAGCTACCCTCCAATTAGAATCACACAGAACAACCACACAGAAAGAAACATAACATGAAGTATGCATACAGTAACCACTTACAAGTCTATGCACTAATTAAACCACGTAATCACAACAACTTAAAACTTATTTCAACACAAGCATCATTTCCATCCTAAGTTTAAAACAAAGAAAAATGGGACTATGAAACTCACCTGAAAACTCCGCAGCTTCAACACAAATCTAAACAAACAAAAATAGAACCACGTTACACACGACCAAGCCAAAAGCTTAAGTCCATGTAACACACATATGATGGATGTATAGGGTTGTATTAACCACCACGGGTCACCTCGACTCCATACCCAACACTACTAACTGTTTGCACTCACTAAACCCCTTGTTTAATTTTTACCAACAAACGCAGATTTTTGAGGTACTTTCACCTACATAAAATTACGACAAAAAGAACTCCACAACTCACACCAAAATAATATCATGGTCCCTCATGTGTGTACAAGCCACTCCCAGAAGGCCATGAACTAAAACACACACAAGTGTCCTCTAGAAAATCAAACACCAAAACTATCCAGATTCGGATCTGCACGCACACCAAAATGTTTTGACCAGATAATCATACTTGCACAACTTACTAACGGCTATCCTTCGCGTGGGAGTCAAAGAATACATAAAACTCAACTTTCCCAGAAGGGCAACCATTAATTACACTTTTAGACCCATGTCTTCCCCTTTTTGTTCAGACCTAAATATGTCCCGGTTTAACAGCTTTGACACCTTTTCTTACAAAAATTGTTTGACACACTTCCCGGACTCGAAATCAATCGAGGCCGGACTTTTTGGAAAGCCAACTCTATGAACTACAGTTTAGAATAAAAAAAACCATCAGTTAACGCTTTATCATCTATTAGAAAATCGTCGTTTACTACAGCCCTAAAAATTGCCAGCACTTAACTTATTAACTCACGCGTTTTTAAACCCCAACTCTTACACCAATCATCATAACATCACTAACTAATGACCCTACCATGTCTTACAATATTAAATTACAGATTTTAAGGTAAACCCTAATCCACCATAACTTGTATTACATGAATAAAATCATTAATTAAATGAATTAGGAATAACTAGACATACCTTAAACTTGTTTTTCTTCAAAATAGTGAAACCCTAACATTTCTCTTTTTCTCTCCTCTTTGTTAGTCGAATATTCTCAAAAAAATAAGTGAGAGTGTTTTGGTTTTGTATTTATACTACCTTAAGACCCTTCTAGATAACCTCCTTAATTAAGAGTTATATTATGACTCAAATTTGTTTCCTTTTCCCCCTAAAATCCCAAAAATTCGTCCATAATTATACCCTTATAATTTTTTTTTTTTAATTATTACACTTAAAACCTTGGGTTTTGCTATTTTATAAAAACCTATATTGAAACCTAACGTCTTACGCGATAAACCTTCGTTTTACGACAACTAGAATAAAAATCATTTCAACACCTAAATTTCCAAAAATAGAATTTCACACTTATTATTAATATAACCCATAAAGCCAAACACCACGTAACTTATTAACGCTCAAGAACTTGAACGAAACTAGGTACGTAATAATCGCGGAACACAAAACCCATAAAAGTCATTTCCACGTCACCAAGGTGAACAAAATCAAATTAACCAAAACTAAAACTACTCAAATTACACCAATAAAGGTTACACAAAGAATCTAGTACCAAAACACACGTATAACCCAAATATGACACCCAAAACACTTAAGTCATACCAAGCAAAAGATATACGGGTCGAAACTAACAGTTAAACTAACCTGCTAAAATCACGGTTGTTACACAACATCATCACCAACAACAATAACAATACCAAGCAAATTAACAAAATCGGCTGCTAGACATTTAAGCTTAGAAAACACGAAGAACAAAAACAGATACACCACCAACGAATACTGAAAGAAACATTTGTGATATCACCTGTGATATAACAGGATCTACAACCACCAACACCCCTAACAGTAACTGTTGAACTGACAACAGAGACTGCAAGTAAGAAAGCAAAGAGAGTTGCAGAAAAAGAAGATGACTGAAGATGAAGAAGCTGCAAACTAAAAAGAATGAAGTGGGAAAGAAGACAAAAGGAGGGATGATCATAAAGCTCGAAAGAAGAAAGCTGTAAAAAATAAAAAGAAAAAAACATCAATTAGTAATTTTCTTTTGCTACTTAAATCGTAATTTTCTCTTGCTATTTAAATTGTAAAAAATGATAATTTCTATTCAGTTGTGAACAATGCTTTTGGTTTATCTGAATATAACCTTCTTTTGGTAATTTTATTAGAGTATCACACGTGATATTAATGAAAATTCAGATAAAAATACCGTTGACTTCATAAAGAAAACTATGAAAATAAAAAAATGACATATTCTCAAAATCAAACAAGAATCGGATTAATTAAGCATTGCTTTTAAGTAACATAATGATTCGGCAAAAAAAAGGTCAACATATATATCAATTAAAGAATAATATCACATGTGATACACGTTAGAAACAAGTAAAAACAAGTAAACACATAATTGATGTAAACATTTCATCATTTACATGCTTTATCACAAGTGATAAAATGACAAAATATTTCATAAACTCACAAATACCTCATAAAAATTAATTCCAACTATTTATTACAAGAGATACGTAACTTCTAATTTATGACAAAGACGGGGCTTGGAACCAGGAAGCTCAGTTACAATTGCTTTTCGGATAGCACCATCTTGACCAGTTACAATGATATTCGGATAATGCACAGAAGCTTTCTTGAATGCTTGGAGTAACCATACACAAGATTCTGTAGTTTCATTCTTAAGCATACCATAACCAACAGTAACACATCTCCGGTGATTGTCAATTGTAGTAAAAGGCACAAAAACCATCATGTACCTGGAAAGTGAAATATCTCAAGTGATAATATATACAAAATGTACAAAAAACAATGAAATCTCACAGGAGATATTACAAATTAAAAAGCATACTTGTTTGTTTTGTATGTGGCATAAAACGAGACGATATCACCAAAATATTTGTGATTGCAATTTGCAAAAAAATGGCTCCATCAAAAGAAAGAATCAACAACAAATGCAGTTGTGGTTCAAAAAAGCACAACAACTCCACAAAATAAATTGAAGAAGCTCAAAAAACTTTGATATCACTTGTGATATCATAAGATCCTCCATTACCACAACTAATTCAACAAAATAAAAGAAAGCTGACACACCTGTGATATCACATTTGATATCACCTGTGATACAACTGAGAAACCAGCAATACAGACTAGCAAAAAGGAGAAAAACGTAACCTCAAGTACAACACACTGTGTCTTCTTATCTTCTGCAATTAACCGAATTACATGATTCCAAACAGAATTTAAGTTGTAATCAACAACCTTTATTTTGAACTTTTCAAGTGGCCGGATATATGCAATCACATAAGGATCAAACTTCCCAATCATTTCCATGTTTTTTAAATTATTTTCCTTCACAATTGTTAAGGTAAGCAGTCCTTGTGGTTTAAGCTCTAGGTCACTGTGCAATTATCGAACAGTACATCAAATTTGCATCACCTCAGATATAGAGTGATGGAGAAAGCAAAATACAAAACACACTAAAATAATTCAAAAGGACGCCATTCAGAAAAATGAAAATAAGCATCAACTAATGCAACATAGGATATGATTACTCATTTACAATAACTACAGTGCACTTTGATTAATTTCCTAAAGCATCTTTATTCAAATAAATATTTTTGATTTGGTTATATATGAAATGATAGACAAACAAGAACATGTGATTGCTTCTCAACTTGTGCATCCCTCTATTAGGCATTTTGTCAAACACTTTCCATGCATCAAATTTCCATCAATTCACCCATCCCAAAATAATATCATACTAAAACCTAATGCTACTCACAATCTAAAACATAAACTAAAAGTATCAAATAAAAAATTTCACAAATAATAATACAAATATCACTGGTGATAATACACATATACAATTCAACTTCAAATATCATTGGTGATACAACACGTACGATAAATAGCAGATTAAAAACAACAATCAGACATAAAAACATCATTCAAATGCAGTTAAAAACAAAAATTAACTAACAAATTAATTAATAAGCAGAATTACATGATCAGATAACAAGATTATCAAACATTTTTCACTCAGACATTCAGCAAACACTTGGTGTGCAACTTAATAAGAAGGAATGTTAACAACTTGATCCACATAATTAACAACCGATCAACAACATCAATCAAATCAGCTTCTGAAACAAACGGTTCATTCAAATCAAAAGAAGACATACATAAAGGATGATATGATCGGGAGGTGATGATGAGATATCGGAATGGTGATGGTGATGGTGATCCAACTAATGATCAAACGGTAATAGTTGATTGGAATAACTACGTGTTTTAGTGAAATAATGAGAGCAGGTTAGGAGGAAAACACAAATGAAAAAAAGAAGAAGAAAATGCTTTATATAGTTGGGAGTTAAGGTTAAGCATATTAAATCTTAGGTTAATCCTCACCATTAGATCAAATAGATGGATGGTGGGGATTTGTCCATTGGAAAGCATCAATATAAAGGTAAGCAAATGAAAATTTCTCCACGTCGATATCTATACTACATAAAATGTAAAAATGGTCAAAAAGAATTGTTAGAATAGTTGAAAAGTTAAAATTGGTCATTGGAGAGAGAAATATATAATGTAATTAATACTCTTATTAAAACACCTCATTACTTAAAAATACAATAATTTATTCACATTGTACAACCAATTAAAAGCATATCTACCAACTTAAAAACAACCAATTAAAACACTCCTTACTAAAAAGTACAATAAAATTTTCGTAACCGTACAATTTAAAAAAGCTATAACATAATCCAAAATATAAATAATTAAACACACTAATTAATGTTATTCTTAAAACATCATAAAATGAAAAGTACATGTTATTATACACATTATACAAATTAATAAAACACACAAAGCTTCACACAAGCTAACAAGTTGATGGTATATATAGTTTTGAAAATCGGACTGGACCGAACCAACGTGTTCAACCGGGAACCGGTGTCGCCACCGGTTCGGCTAACCAATTAAAGCCATCCAACAACGAACCAGAGAGGACCCGTTGAAACTGATACAAACTGGTGAATCAGGTCTCATCGAGATCTATTTCTCCGGTTAATCGTCACATGGTACCCAGCGCCGAAACGCGCGAGTACCCTGCTATATACTATATATAAAGGAAAAACCAAAAAGTAAAAGTGAAAAGTTGAAACTAAAAATGGAAATGTTGAAGACACATATTTCAAAAAGAAACTATTAATACACATGGAAAATCGGGTTGACCCGGGACGCTTCAACCCAGCGAGTTGAACCGGTTTAATTTGACCTGTTTTCGACCCAGCCTATTGGGTTGACTCGGTTTAAATCGACCTGTTTTTTTTACCGAAACGGTTCAACTGGTTGAACCACCCGGTTGAACTGGGTTTCATATTTGACAAAATTATATGAGAAATGATGAAGTAGTTTTGAAACCCGTGACAAATTTGGAAAAATAAGAGACAAAGTAATTGTAGTTTTTTGTTTTTTATTTTGCTTTGACACATGTACTTTGTCATTTGTATAATGTTATTTTAAAAATGTTGGTCTTGCACAACTTAAAAGACTAGCATATATGAATCGTCTTTTAAAAGTTCATATATATTGTATAGCCTTTTGTCCAATATATAAATAATGTTATGTAAGTTTATTAGAATCACAAAAATTAAATAGTATTGTTATCTTTAGCGATAATTATTTGTACCCCAAACAAATACTCGTAGGTTTGAACAATGCTTAAATATCTATGCAAATTGATAGTACAAGATGATCTTATTATGGTGATATCAAATTTGTAAGGTTACAAGTTTAAAAGCCACACACCAAATGATAAACGCTACACATGTAAAAAAAAATGCTATCACTCCCTAAATTACCGACAAAACAAGAAAAGGCGGTCACACACGTTGGCTATACCTCTCAACTACAATATAATATTGTCAACTACATAATACCGTTGCTTTTTGTAATGCTTGAATATATTATTACTAAAATCTAAATAACTTAAAACAATCATATTATAAAATATACTCCCACACTTAGATCGACTCCACATAATTTTTTTAAAAACTGTTGATCCGTGCAAAACCGTCAAGTTTTCTCACGCAAGCTGACCACTTGTGAATGGCCAACTGTAAGAAACTTAAAACAGCTTAAGCACAAATGCAATGAAGATCAGGAGAGAATAGGGTCTCCCCGGGTCGTTATGTCCCAGCGAGCTATGCAATGGATCACCAAACGTATAGTGATCGAGAAGATTTGAACAGAAAAAGGGATTTGATTTATTATAACTAAAGGAAAAGCAAACAAATTACAGAGGCTTAAATGCAAATTAAAGGAAATTAAAAAGGTAAAAAAAATATTAAATAAACGCTATCACTATTTGCAAAATGATGTTTTTTGATTTTATGTTTTTATAAAACTGAATTAAAAACTACGTTACGTACAAATGAGAATGTGAAACTAAAGCAATATTAATCCTAAAAATATGAAAATGATATTTTTAGAAACCTAATGATAAAAGAAAATATTTAGAAAAAGAAAATTATTTTTATAACTATTAAATTAATTATTATTAATTAAAAACTATTTTTAACTATTAAATAATTACCTAAAATACAAGAATATATGAAATAAAGCTAGAAAAATGAAATTATGACTTAGAAAAATCTAAAATATCAAAAGAGAATTTTCAAAACTATTTTTGTATTTTTCTGAATATTTTTGTATTTTCTATGAATTAAAAACTATTTAAAATTACTAAAATTGCTTAAAAATACAAATTTAACTAAGAAAAATCTAGAAAATTATTTTTTTGACTTTTTATATTTATCTTAACTTAAGAAAATTGAAAAATTATTTTTTTGAAACTTTTCTTAATTAATTGGATTAAAAGCTATTTAAAAAGTGCTAAAAATTGATTTAAATGCAGAAAAATAGCAAACAAACTTAGAAAAATCTGAAAAATTCAAGATAAGCTTAAAATAATATTTATAATCTAGGAAAATTTAAAAAACAGGGGTTGTGTACAAGAAAATGAAACTGCTATCACAAGTGCTTATAAATAAGCACTTATAATAAGCAAATGAAAACCCAAGACCACCCACTGATCACAGAAGCTTAAATAAGCTAAAAGAACCAAAATGCAACAAAAAACAATTGTCCTTAACCTCTGAATTGCAACTACAACAGATTTGGCTTATTTGAGTATAAGTGCAAAAACAGTTTTGGGTAGGCTAACTTGCAGCCTATCAATAAGCACTTAAATAAGCTGGAAACTAGAAAACAATTGTGGGAATCTCAAGAGGACCTGGCTAGCTATGTCTAAACCAAAATCCAGACCTAAGTGAGCTAAGATAAGCTCTGTCCAAGGTCTGCAAGAACTGCACAACACTTGTGCAGTTCAAGTACCTGTGCACAGGGCATATAAGCTCATTTTGACAAGCTGATTGGGGGCTTATAAAAATTTGATAAAAATCCACAAAAATGACTATAAGAAAATAGACCAAGGGAAGTTTTTAAATACCAAGTTTCACTTTATTTGGCTCAGAACTGAAGCAATGAAATATCCCCCTAGTTAGGTGAAAAACTGGTTTTTCAAGTTTTGACTATTTTGACATATTTGTATTGTTGACTTTTATGACTTTTGAATCCAATTTGTGGACAGATAATGATGTTAATAGATGAAATGAAGCTACTACAAGCTACCTTTATGATTTTGAAACACAAAACTAGCTTCTGAAATTTTGAAAATCCAACAGTTAAGCTAGATAAGACAGTGGATATGAGATTTTGACTTGAGTGGTTTGCAGGCACAAAATTGTGACAGATATGAATATACTAGAACTAGACAAGCTAAAAACAACAAGAGTTACCCACTGAATAGGCCTCTAAGACAGGTTAAGCTACAAATCCAAACACACCTTCAAAGACTGATTTGCAATTAACAACAAGCTAAAAACTTAACTGGCTAAAATTAATGATCAAACTAAGCTTACCTAACCTAATAACAACTAATCCAACAGGTATTAACTAGTTATAACTACAAATGAAGATTATGCAATAAAACCTTAAAAATCACTTACAAGGGTCCTTAGCCACTATGGCTTGAAACCTGTGAAACCAGAACCTCTAACCTATATTATCCAACCATTTGAACTTAGAATCAACCCAAATCCAGACTGCATCACCCATTATCCATTTACAAGACCAAATGAACCCTGTTTGACTTTCTTTGACCAATTTCCAAAATGACTTGAAACTTAAACTTAAGCTTACAAAAAGCTATGAGAAGCTTGTATAAGCTTATTGGAGCTGAGAAACAAGCTATTTGAAGCTTGGGTGTGAGTGTTTGAAATGGAAAATTTCAACAGTGAGCTTGAAACATGAAGTCTTAATACAAACTTGAATTTATAATTGGAAATAGTTTATAATGATACAATACCCTTAGTTTGATACAAAGAAACAAAACATTACAGATTTTACACTAAATTAAAAGCTTTAAGTTAAAAACGACATTGATGATAAATAAAAACTACAAGACTCCCTTCTTCTCAACCTTTTGCTTTCTTTTATAATCCATGAGTCTTCTCTCTCTCTCTTCTGAACAGTTCCCAGCAATTTCCTTGGCCATTGGATGGCTTGACTTCATCTTGGCCATTCATTGGATTTTGGCGCCAAAATTGGATTATCAACTGGGAGGTCGAGTGAGGGGGGGGGGGGGAAGGAGCATTAAATGCTTCTTGGACGTTAGTTGAAGCTGGGGGGACATGGATGAGTGGAGGTGAGGAGGGGGGATGGGTGGAAGAGTGTTTGCAGAGAAGCAGTTGAAGGGGAAGAGACTTTGGCGCGCTTGGGGTGTTTGACCATTTGGTTTGACCGGGGTTTAATAATAAAGGGGGGGGGATCCAAAATGTTAATGACAGGGGTCACTTGGGGTTTTGACCAGGCCAAAAGGGGTGTGAAGGGTTTAATATTCAAAGGCTTGTTTTGTCATTTCTGAAAATTGGAGGACCAATGCTGCCAATTTGCAAAGTTGCTCTAAAGGACCAAAAGTGACAAGCTTCCATAATACAAGGACCAAACTTGACATTTTCAAATTTCCAGGGGCCATTCTTGCCAATTTTCAAACTTGAAGGACCAATTTTGTAATTTCTCAAAACTTTTGATGTTTTTCACCAAAGGACTAATTTTGACAACTTATGATTTTAAAAGGACCTTTGGTGATTTTTCTTTTGAAATTAAGTGCTCAGGGACTATTTCTGACAATTTTTGAAACTTGGGGGACTGAAACTGCCAATTATGCAAACTTAGCTCATTTTTCATCTGATTTTGAACATTTTGCATCTGAAACATATAAAATGCAATTTTGGAATATTTTCAATATTTTGATGCATTTCTGAGCATTTTTAAACGTTTTGCAGTTCAGATTTAACCAAAAATGATGAGTATTTACACACTTATCAACTGTATATTTCTGCTGTTATGCAACCACGCATCAGAATTATAGTTATTTGAAAGTGATTCTCTAACGCTGCAAACACATTTTGTTGAAAGAAACTTATGGGTCGTCAGACTTTTGCAGAAAACTAGACCGCAGCCGCTAAGGGAGGGTACTTGTCTAGTCATACATAACATGAAAACAAGATTAACTGCATGACTATTTTGATTTCACCTTATTTCCCTAACTTTATGATTAAAAAAATGTCAATCTTCATAATATAGGGGGCTCCAAGTCTTATCCTTATAGTTAAGGGGTGCTTCTTTTAGTAGAAAACCAAAGGTTATCCTTGATGTCGTATATGTCACACGTGATAAGCGTTTCACCGATATGGTAATCGGCATTAGGGGTGTAAACGAGCTGAGTCGAGTCGAGTACTGCCAAGCTCGAACTCGACTCGATTAGTAAAACTCGAGCTCGAAACTCGACTCGAGCTCGTTCGAGCTTGGATTTCAAGCTCGAGCTCGGCTCGTCATCTCAAACTCGAGCTCGAAACTCGACTCGAGCTCGATTATTGCCACTTTTAAAGCTCGAACTCGATGAAAAATGGGTATATTAAGCTCGACTCGACTTGATTTTACGTAACTATATGTATATAAAAGGGTAAAAGTATAATATCATTGAAGCTCGATAAGGGCTCGCGAGCCTCACGAACTGAGCATATTCGAGCTCGAACTTAGCTCGAAAGTGTACTCGAGTAGCTCGAGCTCGAGCTCGACTCGTTTATATCGAGTCGATTTCGAGTAGTTTACAAGTCGATCTCGAATAGCTCGCGAGCTGTCTCATCCCGTTTACACCCCGAATCGGCATGTACCCTACCCACAAGACCATATTCAGGGAATCTTTTTTGATTCTTGGTTTGTACTATTTTTTCATTTAGTGCCCATAGGGATGTAAACGAACCAGACGAACACGAACGGAACCTTGTTCATGTTCGTTCATTTAATTTTCACCGGACAAATAAACGAACACGAACGCTTAAACGGACGAAATTTCTTGTTCATGTTCGTTTATTAACAAAATGAGTTGTTCTTGTTCGTTTATGTTCGTTCTTTAAGACACTAAACGAACGCTAAACGAACATAAACGATCAAACATAAATGAACATAGACAAACAATCATAAACTTTATTAATTTATGCATCTAATATTGTTTTATAAGTGTCGTTTTGTTTAAACAAACTAATTTAAAAATTATACACTTAAAGGATTTGATATACGAACATAACTAAATAAATGAACATAAATGAACGTTAACGAACGCATAATCGGACGTTCACGAACATAAATAAATGGCCGCGACTTTTGTTCATGTTCGTTCATTTAACTAAACGATCGTAAAATATTATTCATGTTCGTTCATTTAATAAATAAACGAACATAAACGAACTTTTTACCGAACCGTTCATGAAATGTTCACTGAACGTTCAGTTCGTTTACAGCCCTAAGTGCCCGTGCCCATTTACTTTCGTAAATTTGTGTAGCTAGGTAAATTTAGCTAAAACGTCATTATGTCATCAAGCAACTACTATCAAGATGATCTACATAGAGGCGGAGCCAGGATTTTATGTTAAAAGAAGCCGAACTTTATCATGAAACAGTAACGATATAATCCGAACATTGTGATATATATCACAATTTGAGCAAAGTAAACTAAAGATTGTACTTCCATATAAAAAACGATCACATGTTGTTACATGAAATTTATAATCAAGTAATTTATGGTTGTACAAACATCAAGAAATTGTTTGGTGACATTTCTACAAATTTAAGTAAATAACAAACCTAATAAAATGCTTTAGTATCTTTACTTCATTACTTGAATCATCAATATTGAAAGAAGAACTTATCGACACGAAAGATGGAGTAAAACAAATACCTAAAAAATAAGAATTAGATGCAATAATAAAAAGAAAAAAATATATAAGATATAAGAATTAAATGTAAAGTTCAGCGTTTATATATTACACTAGCCATAGGCCCGTTGGGCGGCTAGCTTCAAGAAATCTTCAAGATAAAATCAATAGATATAGAGATAATTGTTGAGTAAAAAAAAATAAACGGGTCTTAACGAATAAAGGAGAATACTTGATCAAGAATCTGCACCATTATTGCCAATAAGCTAAATTTTTTCATTTTCATATCAAATAATTCCTACAAAACTACATAAAGAATACTCTTCAAGATACATGGAATACAACACCTTTAGTAGACCTTGGAATACAACATAATGGTTCATATGGGTAACATTGCTTCTAAAGAGCTTTTCATAAATAGAACATTTTTGAAAGCAAAACACCTTTGGTAAAATGATGCTAACCAAGAAAACAATTAAACTAGAACAAAAAAATACTAACACTATTTAATATTTGCACAAAGAATAAAAAAATATGGGAAAATCACCTAAAAATGTAGTTAACTTGTCACTTTTTCCCATTATATGTAGCATTTTTTTCCTCATTCTGTCAATAAACCTCCATAGTTAGTCCTTTCTGTGTACCAGTTACCAAAAAAACCTACATCGTTAGTCCTTTATACTAACGAGTGTTAATAAATAACTAAAAATTTGGTTATCTTACGCTAAACTTGCATCGTTGGTCCTTTATACTAACGATCGTTAAAAAATAAATTAAAATTTGGTTTTCTTACGTTTCCGTCCGTTTTTTCACGTTTTCGTCCGTTTTAACACGTTTTCGTTCGTTTTAACACGTTTTTGTCCGTTTTTCACGTTTTCATACGTTTTTACACGCTTTCATCCGCTTTTTCAAGTTTACGTCCGTTTTTCACGTTTTCATATGTTTTTACACGTTTTCATTCGTTTTTACACATTTTCGTCCGTTTTTGCACGTTTTCATTCGTTTTTACACGTTTTCGTCCGTTTTAACACGTTTTCGTTCGTTTTTCGCGTTTTCATCCTTTTTTACATATGTATTCGTCCGTTTTTACACGTTTTCTTCCGTTTTTTCACTTTTTCATCCGTTTTTACACGTTTTCATCTGTTTTAACACATTTTCGTCCGTTTTTACACGTTTTCATCTGTTTTAACACATTTTTGTCCGTTTTTGCACGTCTTCATCCGTTCTTACACGTTTTCGTCCGTTTTAACACTCGTCAGTTTTTTCACGTTTTCATCCGTTTTCACATGTTTTCGTCCGTTTTTACACGTTTTCATACGTTTTTTCACGTTTTCGTATGTCTTTACACGTTTTGTTCCGTTTTAACACGCTTTCGTCAGTTTTTTCACGTTTTCATCCATTTTTACACGTTTACATCCGTTTTTGCACGTTTTCGACTGTTTTTGCACGATTTCGTCTGTTTATACATTTTTGTCTGTTTTAACACGTTTTCGTCCGTTTTTCTCGTTTTCCTCCGCTTTTACACGTTTTTATCAGTCTCTACACAGTTTTCGTCCGTTTTTACACATTTTCATCCATTTTTACATGTTTTCGTCTGCTTTTTCACGTTTTCGTCAGTTTTTCATGTTTTTGTCCCCTTTTTCACGTATTCATCAGTTTTTTCATGTGTAAACACGTACGAAAACGTGTATAAAATGGATGAATTGTGTAAAAACGGATGAAAACGTGTAGAAACGGCCGAAAACTTTCGAAAACGTATTAGTATGCGAAAAAAAGACAAAATGTGCAAACACGAACAAAAGCGTGAAACGGATGAAAACGTGTAAATACGGATGAAAATGTGAAACAACGGACGAAAACATGCAAAAACGGACGAAAACGTGTAAAAACGAAAGAAAACGTGTAGAAACGGATGAAAACGTGAAAAAATGGACGATAATGTGAATAACGGATTGAAAACGTGTTAAAATGGACGAAAACGTGTTAAAACATATGAAAACGTGTAAAAACAGACGAAAACATGCAAGAACGGATGAAAACGTGTGAAAACAGATGAAAACGTGAATAAACAGACGAAACCGTGTTAAAATGGACGAAACCGTGTTGAAACGGATGAAAACGTGTAAAAACGAACGAAAACGTGCAAAAATGGACGAAAATGTGTAAAAATGGATAAAAACGTGTAAAAACGTGAAAAAACGGACTAAACGGGGAAAAATAGACGAAAATGTGAAAAAAACGGACGAAAACGTGTAAAAACGAATGAAAACGTGTAAAAACCGGATAAAAACGTGAAAAAGGACGAAAGCGAACGAAAACGTTAAAAAACGTACGGAAACGTGAAAAAAACGGATGAAAACGTAAGAAAACCAAATTTTAAGTTATTTTTTAACGATCGTTGGTATAAAGGACCAACGACGCAAAGAGAAACATAATATACATATACGTACATACAAACGTAAGTTCCCGAACCTAAAATCTTTTTACATACTTTGATGAGAGGCTGATATCCCGTTTATGTTTTCTGATGATCTGTATAGATTGTTTTAGTCTCCTACAACCCAGATCCAGTCTCCCATTATTATTTGCATCTAATTTTGACACTTATCGAAATTAATAACGATTTTTGGCAGTTGATACATGTTTCCATTCGCCGTATAAAATAAAAGAAGGGCGTTATAGATGTACATAGTATTTATATAACAAACGGGTGTTTGGCATTGCTAATCAAAACTGTTTATCAGGTTACTGTGTTTAGGATTGCTTATCTAAAGTCTAAACTACTTATCAAATTCATTTTGAATGACATGACAAAAAATAATAAACGAATAATTCGTCTAAAAGTAACCAATCTCAATACGAACAATGCTTCATAGGTTATAAATTATGTAAAATGGTGCAAATTGTAAAGCATATTCAGTTACAAACTTCAAAGTCAACATTTTCGATGTTACATATATATTCATCTAGAAATCAAATATTCACAAACTGATATTTAAAAAAGAAAAGGAAAGTTCAAATGAAAGTTCATAACCATAGAATTATCTCTTCAAGAAGTAAGCAATACTCGAACTATATTATCTTTATATACTATTTAGCGTACATGGTTGCTTCAAAACAAGTGCATTAAATGCAATACTATTTAACAAGTGCATTAAATGCAAACTTTGCCAAATTGGCGAAAACAGCCCCTGAGGTTCAAGTATCATTGCAAAGTAAGTCCTTTAGCATTAATAATCTTTCGCAACTTAGCAAAAACAGCCCTTGAGGTTTAAGTGTCGTTTCAAACAACGTCCTTTAAGCAATCCCGCTGCATCGCGCGGGTTTTCCAACACTCGTTTATCCTAATGCATGTTCCAAACACCCTTTAAATGAAATATGCTAATAGTCACAACTTATTGGTTTGTCCAAATATTTCTATATATTTATATGCATTCCCAAACACCCTTGAAGTTGAACATGGCATGGTGTGATCACTTTTTGCAATTCATTAAATTCATTGCCTCTAAATGTTACCTCTTAAAGAAGCATAAAGAATCTCAATGCACTTCAAACAAACCCTCGCTCATCTACAAAAAATTTCTAACATCTGTAACAATGGACAACTACACATTTTACTGATTTAAAACACCATAACTGTTGATCCAAGTAGATGCAAGCTTTTAGGAGTACACCACTAATAATGTGAAATAGTGAGTCATGAATTGTGAATTCAAGTGGCGAATGCCCTGAAATTTAGTTTTATTACCACTTTACCATATTTAAAAGTAAAAGTTAAAGAAAAATTATTGCTAAGAGCAACAAAAGAGTTACTGTTTTCGAAAAATATGGGTGACCAAAAGTAGGTTACAGGCCTCTCGAGCTGTGTAGTTAATGACCGAAATTTTTGTGTTTCGGTCAAGTACCGAGACACGAAATTTTTGGTATTTCGTTGGGATTTCGGTGGTATTTCGGTAATTTTAATATTATGCAATATCTATATCTATATAATAATTAATACTTAGTACTTAATCAAAATACAAAATTCAAGCTTAAAAGTGTCAATATTTGATAGATTAGTGTTAATACTTGCAAAAATTAGTGTTTATTATGTTGTGTTTAAGTTTGGACAAAAAAAAATTAAAAAAAAATTAAGAAAACCTGGAAAACCGGTATACCACCGAAATTTGGACTGAAATTTGGACAATTTCGGTCAATTTCGGTGAGATTTCGGTAAATTTCACCGAAAATATCGGGACCAAAATTTGGACCAATTTCGGTGACTGGTATACCAGTGGAGGACCGAAATCCGAAATACCACTGGTATACCACCGAAATTGACTACACAGCTCTCGAGTGTCGTCAATCTTCTATAGCAAAAAGTCTGAGATCTTTTTGTTTAGTTTCTTACATATTTTTCAGAGTTATGTGCATGATAGTGGTTGAAAAATGGGTGGGTTAGATAATCGGCCAAATACGTAATTTATGTGTGCACGCCAAACCCACAGTTTTAGGAGTTGGTCAAACTGGGTTGGGTCGGGCAGAACATAACCACACCTGAATACATGTCAGATGACTTTCAATACTTCCAACCCATTTGACCTGTGATAAATAAAAACATATTGCTACCTTCCAACCAATAAGATATAATAAGGGATAACTTATACCTTCTAGACCAAGCTAGGATAGTGAGTCCTATAATTGAAGGACTCATTCCTATGATGTTCCCTAATGACTCCAACAAAGATACTAATTCATTACATGTTACATATGTCCATGTGACACTCATTAGGAAGCCACTTGCATACCAAAAAACCAAACACTTTTGAGGTGGCATGGTGCTACTTGTAAAAGCAAATGTACATGTCCCTAGAGCAATCCCAATTGAGCACACCACAAAATACATAACCAAGCTAGCTTTTAACCCCAAGTTTACCACTTGTGTGTTCAATATCAAAGCCACCATGATTGGTGCTAATACTACTGAAGTCACCAAATAGGACTTTGACCAACTATCTTTAGTTATCACTGGTATTGTAACCCTTCTAGGCAAGTAAATTGGTAACTTGATAACATACAATAACATGTTGATGCACCTTTTTTCACTGTATGGTACAATTTTCTCATCACAATCTGTAATTCTTTCAGCCGGGTGAACAACGTCTTCCTCGTCGACTAAACCCAATAACGACACTCTTATGAAATGATGTTCGTTGTCCTTAGCAGCCTCGAGTATAGCCTTATGTTTCTTCATGCTAATAAAATGCATGTAGCATACCAATAAAATGTAAATAATATAAGTTGAAACAAAACTAACCGATACTAATAAGCTTATCTTTCCCATAATGATGATCACTAGAAGATTAGTGAGAGTCACACGAAGAAACACCACGTCTCGAATAAAATTTGGCTTATCAACTATGACAACTTTTTTTGGGTACGTGATTAATAAGCTAAGAACCCCAACAACCACCATGGAAATGAATATTGACCCTCCTAGCACGCTATTTAGCCCGATATCACCACCATCGCTAGTGGAAGTAAACGCGATTACGCTAGAAAAAACATCGGTTGAGCCATTTCCTAAGGGAAGCAAAGTGGTCCCTGCGATAGCGGGAGAAAGTTTAAGTGTCTGCGACAAGTGCTCAACCGCGGGACAAAAGTATTCTGAGGCAGTGTTGCTCAGTATATAAAAGAGCAACACTAGCCATATAAGTAACAGAACAAATCCCAGCTCCGGGATTTGTGAAAAGTTACAATAGTATATTTTGAGGTAGTTTATGTAACCTTTTGGGGTACACCCAATATTTGTTGTAACATACACACATTTAGAGATGGCTGAGTTTTGTTCATGGATGGCCGTGCACGTTGTTGATGCACCGGGGTCCGAGTAGGCTGTCGAGGCTGTGATGGCTATTAGGATTAAAATGATGAAATTTTGGGTTTGAATACACATGACGATGTACTAAAAATCATTATATGGAAGGTCTCACTGTTACGTCGCGACGGTGTGAAATATGCCGGGATATAACAGTGTTGCCGAAAAAAGGGTTAGAGGAAAATGTTAATATGTGTACGAAAGTATAGGCAACACTAGATAAACAACAGAAACTTTATTCAGATCTAAGCTGCAATAGTCAGCTTAGATTAATAGTATCCAAATGTTACAAGATTAGATTAATGTCAATGAGACAATAATCATATGAATGTAGAGACAAGACAAGATCAGTGAAATGATCTAAGAGAAGAGAAGAGAGTGATACAAAAGACTGCACACACAAATGTATCTAACCCTAGAATAAAGGACTAATTAAATAGGGGATTAAGTTACACTAAGACCCCTCTAACGGCTATAATAATGAACTTCAGCAGGAACAAGAGAGGCTTCAGTAGAAATGATAATCTTGGAACTATAAACCACTTATGCTTTGTCCATGTTAAACCCCTGTAATATGCCTGCAAAGAACATAACTTGAAAGCCATTAGCAATTGATAGAGTGACATGTTTGCCACAGATTATTACCCCAAATTTTAACATTCCCCCTTAATCTGATGGGCAAACATATCAAACAATATCAATTTTTCACACAAAAATTTATGCTGATAAACAGGGAGGTTCTTTGTAAGAATGTCAGCAGTTTGGTTTGAAGATCCAATCTTTTTAGCATTTATAACACCTCTAGCAATTTTTTCCCTGATGAAGTGAACATCAATTTCAAAATGTTTTGATCTTTCATGGAAAACAGGATTGACAGCAAGTTGTAAAGCAGATTTGTTATCACAAAAAAGATTAACAGGAAGGTTGATATCAAATTTTAGATCTTTTAGGATTTTCTGAATCCAAATGACTTCACAAGCAGCAGTAGACATAGATCTATACTCTGCTTCTGTGGAATATTTTGAAAGAGTGTTTTGTTTTTTACTTTTCCATGAGATTAAACAATCATTAAAGAAAACACAATAACCTGTAACAGATTTCCTGGTTTTCTTACATTTGGCCCAATCAGCATCACTATATCCTTCAAGATGATTTTCAGAGTTGCTGAAATTGTACCTTAGACCTTTTCCTGGAGCTCCTTTTAGATACCTCAGAACATTGAGGGCACATTCCAGATGAGATTTCAAGGGAGAATGCATATATTGTGCCAGACAATGAACTGAGTATGAAATGTCAAGTCTTGTATGGGTGAGGTAGATAAGTTTCCCAAGAAGCTTCTGATAACCAGTGATGTTGACAAGTAAGGGGTCATCATCAGTGGGAATGTATGGGAGCACAGAGTTGGGTTCTATAGGAGTGGACACAGGTTTGCACCCAAGAAGTCCAAATTCTTTGAGGAGTTCAAGACAGTATTTTCTTTGGGAGAGACAGATGTCATTCCCAGTTTTTAAAACCTCAATGCCAAGAAAATATTTTAAATTTCCCAAGTCTTTGATATGGAATTTTGATTTTAGAAACTCTTTGAATAGGTTTATCTCATCAACACAGTTTCCAGTAAGAACTATATCATCCACATAAACAAGAAGAGCAATGAACTTGTCATTCTCTGTTTTGGTGAACAAAGAATGATCATTAACAGATTGGACAAAGTTGTTTTCCTTTAAAACACTGACAAGTTTTTCATTCCATTTTCTGGGAGCTTGTTTTAGACCATATAGAGACTTAACAAGTTTACAAACTTTATTTTTATTGTTCTCATTACAGAACCCTTTGGGAATGGTCATATAGATATCCTCATCAAGGTCTCCATACAAGAAAGCATTGTTAACATCAACTTGAAAAAGAGGCCATTTGTTTTTTACAGCTAAGGCAATAAGACATCTAACAGTAGACATTTTTACTACATGGGAAAAAGTTTCATCATAGTCTATTCCTTCCCTTTGGTTGTAACCTTTAACAACTAATCTAGCCTTGTATCTATCAACTTCACCATTAGCTTTATATTTGATTTTAAAAATCCATTTGTAGCCAATAGGAGTTCTATTAGGAGGTAGATCAGTTATATCCCAAGCATGGTTTTCATTTAAGGCTTCAATTTCAGAATTCATAGCATCTACCCAATTACTATCAAGGATAGCTTCTTCATAACAAGTAGGTTCAATACTTTTATTAAGACTAGAAGCAAAGCAGTAATTGTCTTTGTTAAGATTTGAGTAATTAACAACTTTTTCAACACCATATTTGACTTTTCCTTCAATAATAAAGTCATTTAGATTACTGGGCAACTTAGAAACTCTAGTTGACCTCCTAGCAGTAGTGGCTGGCAAGCCTCTTTCTTGTTCAGCAGAATCCAAAGATGTATCAGTAGAATCAGAAGATGCATCAGCAGGATGTGATTCATGTGATATGTTGCCCTCAGGGTGTGTATTATCATCTATAGATGTTGCAACTAGTTCATCAATCCTGGTGGGATGACTTACCACTGTGCTATCATCATAGGATGTCACTCTACCTTCATCATTGGGACTTGTTTGTGAGTCAAAGAAATTTTTGTGGTTTAAATCTTTAGGCACATAAGTTTCAACAAAAGGTTTTGACACAGAATTTTTCATTTTGAATGGGAACACAGTTTCATAAAATTTGACATCTCTGGAATAAAAAATATTTTTTGTTTCTAGGCTCAAGAGTTTATAGCCTTTTTTCTCATTTGAGTAACCAATAAGAACACTTTTTTCAGATCTACTCCCAAATTTGTCAGAAACGTTGAGAATGGTGGCATAGCATAAGCAGCCAAAGACTCTAAGGGGAGAGAGTGAAGGGTCATGCCCATACACAAGGAAGAAGGGGGACTTGCCAGACAGAACTGAAGAGGGCAACCTGTTTATGACATATGCAGCAGTTAGAACACATTCAGGCCAAAGATTTAGAGGTAATTCCCCCTGAAACATAAGGGATCTAGCAACATTAAGGAGATGCCTATGTTTCCTTTCTGCAATGCCATTTTGTTGAGGTGTATAAACACAAGAAGTTTGAAGTAGAATTCCTTTTTTATGACAGAATTGTTGAAGTTTATTATTGATAAATTCTGTTCCATTATCACTTCTAAAAACTTTGACATTGTGTTCAAATTGATTTGATAGCATATGAGTAAAGTTAACAATGGAAACATAAACATCATCCTTCCCCTTAAGCATATAAACCCACACTGCCCTAGAATAGTCATCAACTATAGTTAAAAAATATTTATAACCATCTCTGCTAGTAATTTTATATGGTCCCCAAACATCAAGGTGAACAAGTTGACCAATTTTAGTGGATTTATGTTCACTTAGAGGAAATGGTTCTCTGGTTTGTTTGGCTTTATTACAAGTATCACAGAGATGATCAATTTCAGATGAACTATCAAATTTAAGAGTGGGTCTAAGTATGTGTAGGACTTGGTCAAAGGGATGACCAAGTCTTTGATGCCAGAGATTTCTAGAGACATGACAAACAGATATGCAATTATTAGAGGTAATCTTACATGTAGAGTCTATATCAAAAATATATAACCCATTGTATTGTTTACCAATCCCCACAATCCTTTTTTGATGTAAATCCTGTATATAGCAATTAGATTCATTAAATCCAACAAACATCTTGTTGTCTCTAGCAATCTTATGAACAGATAATAGACTGACATTGTATTCAGGAACAACAAGAACATCAAAAAGAGTTAGGTCATTATTGACCTTTAAATCGCCAATTTTAGTAATTAGGGCCTGAGTACCATTGGGATGTCCAACAGTTAGGCCAAGATTTGAAATGTTAACAACATTGATTAAAAAACTTTCAGACACAGTCATGTGATGATTTGCACCAGAATCAACAATCCAACCAAGACTGATGTTTCCAGTTAAGGATTTAGTGTTGTTGTTAAAAAACTTGTTGAAGTTCACATTAAACTTGACACTGCCATTAAAGAAGGTTCCTGAAAAAATTTTACCTGCCAAGTTGGCATTAGCAGATGACACATTGTTGTCATTGAGAAGACTTATAAGTCTTGAGAGCTGTTCATTAGATAAAGAGACAGGAGAATTGCTAGCACTATTATTAGTGACATGATTAGTTTCAGCAGAAACATTGTTACTGCTGAAAGGTTTACCATTAAAATTTCTCTTAACATATCCAGCAGGATATCCAACAATTTCATAACACCTATCAACAGTATGACCAGGCTTTTTGCAATTAGTACATTTGAGATTCATATTTGATCCTCTGCTATTAGAGCTGTTACCAGTGTTAAAACCAGAAACTTTGTTGTTAAAACCTCTTTTGTTATCAAAAAATTTTCCTCCATCAGAGGTTTTTGCATTAAAAACTGTAGCATTGGGTTTAGCAGAGCTATTCCCAGATGAAACATTCCTGTGAGATTCTTCTCCAGACACAACAGAGAAAGCAGTTTTGACATTAGGCAAAGGGTCTCTGGTTAAAATATTGCTTCTGATGGGAACATAGGAGTCATCAAGACCCATAAGAAATTGCATTAACTTGATTAGTTGATTGTGTTTTTCAAAATGTTTTGCAGCCTCACAAGTGCAGGGAGGCAAGCTAATCATACAATCAAATTGTTTCCATAAAGAATTAAGATTGTTATAGTAATCAACTAGAGAGGACCCACTTTGACTAAGAGAGTTTATATTCTTATGCAGATTAAAAATAGCTGAACCATCAACTTTGTCATAGGTATCTTTAAGATCATTCCACATTTCATAAGCAGTTTTAGCATATATAGCACCAGCAAACAGTTCAGGACTAAGAGAATTAAGAATCCAAGTAACCACAACAGAGTTACAGGTATCCCATTGATTAGCAAGACTAGGGTTCAAATCATCTCTTAAGCAAGTACCATCAATAAACCCTAACTTATTATGGTTCCTTAAAGCAAAAGTCATGGCCATATTCCATATTTTGTAATTTTCAGTTCCAGTGAGTTTAATAGTAATAATGGGATTGCCATTTGTATTGTTAGGATGCAAATACAAAGCATCACCAAAGACAAGACTTTTCTCAGTGGAAGAACGACCAATATTATCATCACCAACAGCCATAATACAAACAATAAGATAGACAGATATAAGAAGATAGACAAAGAATAATCAGACAACAACAGACAAAGATAATAGGAATAAATAGTCAAGAAGATAAGACTTTATACTAAGAAACAACAAGCACTAAGCCTGTGGATTAGGATAGACCAGAGCAGGTATTCATACCACTCAAAGGTGACAGATCAAGATGTTAGTCTACCCGTTTGCACCCACAAGACTTAAGTACTGTATGTTTAAAGAAGAGGTAAGACTTAGACTTACAGAAAAATATGCAGCGGAAGAACAAATCACACTCACCCTAGATTCACTTAGTCTAGGGCAAATATGAACCAGAAGATAACCAGTGATTACGCCAACAACAGTAACCCCAAACCACACCTTTGTTGCTAAAGAGAATCAATGAGCCTGAAGCTCTGATACCATGTACGAAAGTATAGGCAACACTAGATAAACAACAGAAACTTTATTCAGATCTAAGCTGCAATAGTCAGCTTAGATTAATAGTATCCAAATGTTACAAGATTAGATTAATGTCAATGAGACAATAATCATATGAATGTAGAGACAAGACAAGATCAGTGAAATGATCTAAGAGAAGAGAAGAGAGTGATACAAAAGACTGCACACACAAGTGTATCTAACCCTAGAATAAAGGACTAATTAAATAGGGGATTAAATTACACTAAGACCCCTCTAACGGCTATAATAATGAACTTCAGCAGGAACAAGAGAGGCTTCAGTAGAAATGATAATCTTGGAACTATAAACCACTTATGCTTTGTCCATGTTAAACCCCTGTAATATGCCTGCAAAGAACATAACTTGAAAGCCATTAGCAATTGATAGAGTGACATGTTTGCCACAGATTATTACCCCAAATTTTAACAACATGTGAAGAGATGTACAAAAAGTTCTATCATTTGGAGGTTGGATATGTAGTATAAATAATGTATGAATTATTGGAGTGGATTTATGAAATTTATGGTCCTAGGACATGGGCACAAATTAGTATGGACTGATGTATCAGTTTATCAGTATGGTTGGATGGTTGATGAACTGTCCAAGTGTACTATTTACTAGTATTAACATTACATCCCTTAACATTTAGGAAGTGCAAAATAAGAAGGGTTACTCATGAGGGCTAGCTCCCACAACCAGTCTTACGAAAGGCTCCCAACGAGAATAAATATTGATAATCACGGAATTGGCGGAAGCTTCAACATGTGCATTTTTCGAGTCTCTTGGATGTCATCACTCTTGCAGACCATGTTAGCTTGCAAACATCCCTTCTGCCCATTTTTAACGTAGTGTTACAATTAACTGTTTGGATCTTATGGCGGTATAAAACTTAATCCGTTTTCATAACCAAAAGACCTTCGAAGGACCTTTTTCTTAACGACATTAAACTCCTCTCTTTTAGTTAGATTTCTAATAGATATAAGAAGACATTTTGTGATTAGGTGAAGTGGTTCTCAAATTCTCAAAATATCCTCTCTTCTTGTATATGAAACTTTGTTTCGGTGACATCTTGCTAGTTAATACAATTGCCGTAAAAAAAACTATATATCTCTGATTGTCACTTTGATATCATACATAACACAAGATTTCATCTTTCTGACATTTCCCTAACTTTATGATGAAAAAAAATGCACTCTAGATAAGATAGATAAACATAATGTCATTAGGCTCTATTGTAGTTACTAGTGAGTAGTGAACATCAATCTTCATAATATAGGGGGCTCCAAGTCTTATCCTTGTAGTTTAGGGGTGCTTCTTTTAGTAGAAAACCAAAGGCTATCCTTGATGTCGTATATGTCACACGTGATAAGCGTTTCACCGTTAAGGTAATCGGCGTGTACCCTACCCACAAGACCATATTCAGGGAATCTTTTGTGATTCTTAGTTTGTACTCTTTTTTAATTTAGTGCCCTTTTACTTAATTAGTAAATATGTATAGCTACCCATTGGGGAAATTTAGCTAAAACATCATTATGTCATCAAGCAACTACTATCAAGATGATCCACTGAGTGTCGGAGTCACGATTTTAAGTTAAGAAGGGCCGAACTTCATCGCGAAACAATAACAATATAATCCAAACATTGTGATATGTATAACAATTTGAGCAAAGTAAACAAAAGATTGCATTTCCATATTAAAAAGAATCACATGTTGTTACATGAACTTTATAATCAAGTAATTTATGGTTGTACAAACATGAAGAAATTTTTTGATGACCTTTCTACAAATTTAAGTGAATAACAAACCTAATAAAATGCTTTAGTATCTTTACTTCATTACTTGAATCATCAATATTGAAAGAAGAAATTAACGACATGAAAGATGGAGAAAAACAAATACCTAAAAAAATAAGAATTAGATGCAATAATAAAAAGAAAACAAAGATATAAGATATAAGAATTAAATGTAAAGTTTGGCGTTTATATATTGCATAAAGTGATTAGGGGAGGCTTTTAGAGTAACTCTCGTATATATTGCATTATTGGGCTTATATTATTCTAAACATATGGGCTCACTGAAAGGGGCCTAGCACCCACTAGTCACCCCCTTCCTTCGCCTCTACTAGTGTTTTGTGGAATTGCATGGAAATGATCACACGAACATTTCAGTTAAGTTGTGTACATTTGATTCAAAGACATGACTTTCCAATAATTTAAACAGAAAAAACCCCGTATATTTACTTGTCATTATCTCATGAAGTAATCCGTTTTTTGAAAGTGGATAAACACATAGTGAAACACTTTATAATTCAAGTATCTAGTTAATATAGTGATAAAAACCCATAATTTTTAACAACTTAAACCCATCTTGTATTCAACAAAGTAAAAGTTAGGAAGAAGTACAAGTATGATGAATTGATGTTAATAAAAGAGACTTATGCAATTGAAGTGATCTAAGACTAGTAGTTATAGTAACTCAACCCATGATCAGACCATGTTATATTAGCGACACATCAGTTTCTCTCTCTTAGACCAAACACCTGTTATGATGACCTTACCAGTGACCAACTTTAAAATAATGGGTTACCCAAACTGTTGAATCTATGTTCCATCTATCCCGTCGACAGGTGGGGCTATGGAGCTCACTAAAGGAGGATCATACTTCAGATTGGCTTAGGGTGGCTCCTATATCTGGATTGGGACAAACTATGAACGCAAGGACTTATCGTTGTGTGCTGTGCTATCGACTGGGTGTTCCCTTTTTCACTGTTCAGGTACCGTGCTTGGCATGTTCTAGGGTTTTTACTGGAGATATTTATGGGGATCATGCAGTTTCATGTGCGGGTATTGTTGGCATTAAACATCAGCATAACATTGTACGTGATGTTCTTGTTGATATATGCTCTCGGTCCGGGGTTTCTGTTCATAAGGAGGTGGATATTGGGCTTCATGGAGATATGGACAGACCCTTGCGACCAGCTGATATATTGTTTTATTCTTGGGATGGCTGGCGTGATGTTTGTATTGATCTTACAGGTTCGTCTCCTTTGACGCAATCAGGGTTGCTTGATTTTGTGCCAGGGCGTGCGGTTAGTGAGGCTGCACGACGTAAACGTGTCAAGTATGAGGCTAAATGCACAAATATCGGATACGGGTTCCTCCCCTTTTCTTTTTCTTCTTTTGGAGAACTTGAGAAAGAGGCGGTAACCTTACTAAAGCGTATCAGAATTTTTTCCTTGACACAAGACATTGGGGCTCGAGCTGCAGTTCATATCTTTAATCGTATTAGTTTCGCTATTGCTAGAGGAGTGGGGGCCCAGTTGGTTTCTCGGCTTCCCACTAAATTCTTGTAAACCCTTTGAGTTTTTAATAAAGTGATATTTATAATAAAAAAATAAAATAATAATCTAAGGTTTTTCCTGGAGATATTTACGGGGACCACGCTGTTTCATGTGCGGGTATTGTCGGCATTAAACATCGTCACAACCTTGTGCGTGATGTTCTTGTTGATATATGCTCTCGGTCAGGGATTTCTTCTCGCAAGGAGGTAGATATTGGGCTTTTTGAAGATGGGGACAAATCCTTGCGCCCGGTTGACATATTACTCTACTCTTGGGATAGTGGACGCGACGTATGTGTTGATCTTACGGGTTCGTCGCCTTTGACGCAATCTGGGTTGATTGATTTTATACCAGGGCGAGCGATCAGTGATGCTGCGCAGCGTAAACGGGTCAAGTACGATGCTAAATGTGTGGATATTGGATATGGGTTTCTTCCCTTCTCCTTTTCTTCTTTTGGAGCACTTGAGAAAGATGCAGTCATCTTACTTAAGTGTATTCGACGTTTCTCCATGACCCAGGACATTGGAGCGCGTGCAGCAGTTCATATCTTTAATAGGATTGGTTTTACTATTGCTAGAGGTGTGGGAGCTCAGTTGGTTTCGAGGCTCCCCACTAATCTTTTGTAATCCTTTGAGTTTTTAATAAAAGTGTGTTTTATAAAAAAAAAAAAAAAAAAAAAAAAAAATATATATATATATATATATATATATATATATATATATATATATATATATATATATATATATAATAATAATAATAATAATAATAATAATAATTATGGGGATCATGCTGTTTCGTGTGCGGGTATTGTTGGCATTAAACATCGGCATAACCTTGTGCGCGATGTTCTTGTTGATATATGCTCTCGGTCCTGAATTTCTGCTCGCAAGGAGGTGGATATTGGGCTTTATGGAGATGGGGACAGATCCTTGTGCCCAGCTGATATGCTACTTTACTCTTGGGATAGTGGGCGTGATGTATGTGTTGATCTTACCGGATCGTCGCCCTTGACGCAATCTGGGATGATTGATTTTATGCCAGGACGGGCGATCATTGATGCTGCACGACGTAAACGTGTCAAATACGATGCTAAATGTGCGGATATTGGATATGGGTTTCTCCCCTTTTCTTTCTCGTCATTTGGCGAACTTGAGAAGGATGCAGTAACCTTGCTAAAGCGCATTCGACAGTTTTCTATGACTCAATACATTGGATCGCGTGCCGCGGTTCATATATTTAATAGGATTGGTTTTGCTATTGCTAGAGGTGTGGGGGCCCAGTTAATTTCTCGGCTTCCCACTAATTTTTTTTAAATCCTATGAGTTTTTAATAAAAGTGTTGTTTAAAAAAAATAAAAAAATAAAAAAAAAATAAAATAATAATAATAATAATAATAATAATAATAATAATAATAATAATAATAATAATAATAATAATAATAATAATAATAATAATAATAATAATAATAATAATAATAATTATGGGGATCATGCTGTTTCGTGTGTGGGTATTGTTGGCATTAAACATCGGCATAACCTTGTGCGCGATGTTCTTGTTGATTCGGTTTTGGACGTGCTTGGTGGTTTTGACCTGCCCCTTCTTGATACTTTATTTGCTAGGGGTTTGCGGACTGTCAAATCTATCCCTCCCAAATGTCGGTTGGAGTTCTCTCGTACTTTGAAAAGAGCTCTTGATAAGGTGATCTGCACGCCTGGTGACATTTCTTGTTGGGTTAGTTTATTTGTCCTGCCGCTTTGTCTTCTTAAAACCTTGTGCCTGAGGAGTAGTCAAGAGAGCAGGTCAGTCACTAAGCGTCAACGTCAGGAAGAGTATATTGTTAATGCTATTCATGCATGGGGCTCTCCTGGTGGTAGTTTGCAGGTTGTGCGTGAGGTTTTAGCTGAGCCCCTCCCATCATGGTCTTCTGTTGATGATGATAGTTTGGATTTGGGTGATCGTAATGTCAAGCAATGCAAGAGGAAGAATTGTGATGGTCATTATACTGTTGCGGTCAGAGTTCTTTCGTCTTCTGGTGTTGCACCTTATGATGCTTCTACTCTTGAAGACTTAAAAGCTAAGCACCCTTTTCAGTCTGCTCCTCTCTTGCCTGATATACCTATTGATCATCATCACCTTACCGCATCCTCTTCCATCGTTCTTGACATGATCAAGAGTTTCCCTCGTGGTACTTCTTGTGGGCGAGATGGGTTACGTGCCCAACACCTTTTGGATTGTTTGAGTGGTGCAGCTGTGGCTATTTCTGATGAGTTGATCGCTTCTATTACCCAAGTGGTGAACCTTTTTCTTTCTGGTAACTGTCCGAGGGCGTTGGGGGAGTATATTGCTAGTGCTCCTCTCACACCCTTAGTCAAACCAGGAGGGGGTATCCGTCCTATTGCTGTTGGGACTGTTTGGAGGCGTTTGGTTTCCAAGGTTTGTGCTTCCATGCTTAGCCACTCTTCAGGCAGTTATTTTGATGTTTTACAACTTGGTGTCGGGGTGCCTGGGGGTGGGGAAGCTATTCTTCACGCTGTGAACCATTTGGTGGAGGACCGCGGGGGGTGAGGTTGGTCTGTCCATGTTGTTGGTTGATTTTAAAAACGCTTTCAACATGGTGGACCGGGCTGTTATGTTACGTGAGGTTCGTTTGCATTTCCCGGCTATTTCACAGTGGGTGGAGTTTTGCTACTCTAGTCCTGCTAGATTATATTATGGTGAGCATACTCTTTGGTCTCATCAGGGTGTGCAACAAGGTGATCTGCTTGGGCCTCTTCTTTTCGCTTTAGTCTTACATCCCTTAGCATGTAGGATTAGAGATTCTTTTGACCTTTCCTTTCAAGCTTGGTATTTGGATGATGGCACTATTATTGGTGATACCTTGGTTATGGGTAAGGTTTTAGAGCTGATTATGGCAGACGGACCTTGTTGTAGCTTACTCCTCAATGTTGATAAAACTGAAGTCTTTTGGCCACAAGAGGATCCCAGAAGTAAGTATGATGGTGTTTTTCCCCCTAATATTTCTCGCCCCTCACATGGTGTTAAATTATTGGGTGGACCTGTTAGTGTGGATTTTGAGTTTGGTAGTAAGTTGGTTCTGAAAAGGGTTGCTAAAACTATTGAACTTATGGAGGCAGTTGCTAAACTTAATGACCCTCAATGCGAGTTGTTGTTACTCCGTGCATGTGCTGGTATTTCTAAGCTCTATTTTTCTATGCGCACATGTCCTCCTCGGGTCTTTGAGTGCGCTCAGGTTTCTTTTGATGCGGCACTTCGTTCTTCTTTGGAGCGTATTGTCACTGCTTCTGGACCTGGTTTTGGTGACTGGCAGTGGAGACTCGCCACCTTACCTTTTGCCTTTGGGGGACTTGGTTTATATTCTGCAGGTGATGTCTTGAACTATGCCTTCATTGCTTCTAGACTTCAATCAGCTGGCCTTCAGACTAAGCTCCTTCATGGTTCGGGTATTACAATTGCTGAACTTCAAGTTATGAAACATGAACATTAGAGCTTGCAAGATACAATTGTTGTTGTCACTAATAAACTTTAATAAGTACATTCCGTTTGTTGAATGATGCATGACTTATTACATTAAAATTACTACTCTATAAATTATGCTTCCTAAAGTATATTACTTACAGATAATTTAACAAGTCAACACCGAGAAATCCAAGAGCCCGAGCTAGCTTTATGAACAAAAAACACAAGTATATCACCAAGAGCCCACCTCCAAGTGTTTGATCGAGCCGCATACCTCTTTTGGGCAAGATCACGAGTGCCCAAAGCAAACCAACCATCAAAAACCCTATAGTTTCGCACAAATAAGGATCTTCCGGAATAACATAGGAAGCATGATAGTTTGACCACGAGACAAACACGAACGAAAACCCTAACCCAATCAACACATTAAACAACGGTCCAGCATAACAACCAGACATAGCGATTTGTGTCCCGTCCGACCCACCATACATGGCCATAGCCACATTAGCTGTAAGGTCCCCAATTGAGTTTCCCCAAGCTAGGATAGTGAGTCCTATAATTGAAGGACTCATTCCTATGATGTTCCCTAATGACTCCAGCAATGATACCAATTCATTACATGTTACATATGTCCAAGTGACACTCATTAGGAAGCCACTTGCATACCAAAATACCAAACACTTTTGAGGTGGCATGGTACTACTTGTAAAAGCAAATGTACATGTCCCTAGAGCAATCCCAATTGAGCACACCACAAAATACATAACCAAGCTAGCTTTTAACCCCAAGTTTACCACTTGTGTGTTCATTATCAAAGCCACCATGATTGGTGCTAACACCACTGAAGTCACCAAATAGGACTTTGACCAACTATCTTTAGTTATCACTGGTATTGTAACCCTTCTAGGCAAGTAAATTGGTAAGTTGATAACATACAAAAACATGTTGATACACCTTTTCTCACTGTATGGTACAATTTTCTCATCACAATCTGTAATTCTTTCAGCCGGGTGAACAACGTCTTCTTCGTCGACTAAGCCCAATAACGGCACTCTTATGAAATGATGTTCGTTGTCCTTAGCAGCCTCGAGTATAGCCTTATGTTTCTTCATGCTATTAAAATGCATGTAACATACCAATAGAATGTAAATAATATAAGTTGAAACAAAACTAACCGATACTAATAAGCTTATTCTTCCCATAATGATGATCACTAGAAGATTAGTGAGAGTCACAAGAAGAAACACCACGTCTCGAATAAAATTTGGCTTATCAACTATGACAACTTTTTTTCGGTACGTGATTAATAAGCTAAGAACCCCAACAACCACCATGGAAATGAATATAGACCCACCTAGCACGCTATTTAGCCCGATATCACCACCATCGCTAGTGGAAGTAAACGCGATTATGCTAGAAAAAACATCGGTTGAGCCATTTCCTAAGGGAAGCAAAGTGGTCCCTGCGATAGCGGGAGAAAGTTTAAGTGTCTGCGACAAGTGTTCAACCGCGGGACAAAAGTATTCCGAGGCAATGTTGCTCAGTATATAAAAGAGCAACACTAGCCATATAAGTAACAGAACAAATCCCAGCTCCGGGATTTGTGAAAAGTTACAATAGTATATTTTGAGGTAGTTTATGTAACCTTTTGGGGTACATCCAATATTTGTTGTAACATAGACACATTTCGAGATGGCTAAGTTTTGTTCATGGACCGTGCACGTTGTTGATGCACCGGGGTCCGAGTAGGCTGTCGCGGTTGTGATGGCTATTAGGATTAAAGTAAATGAAATTTTGGGTTTGAATACACTTAAAGATGCACTAAAAATCATTATATGGACGGTCTCACTGTTACGTCACGATGGTGTGCAATATGCCCAGATGTAACAGTGTTGCCAAAAAAAGGGTTAGAGGAAAATGTTAATATGTGAAGAGATATACAAAAAGTTCTATCATTTGGAGGTTGGATATGTAGTATAAATAATGTATGAATTATTGGAGTGGATTTATGAAACTTAGAACACTCTCAATGGTAACGGCTTAACGCCGTTATAGGCTTTATAACGCCGTTGGGGGTGTTAAACCCATTGGAGCATCAATATGGTAACGGCGTTATAAGGCAACCGTTGGGTTGCTAACGCCCGTTAAGGGCAGGGAAAAAAAAAAGTTTGAAAAACTTACACAACTAGTCCCTCAACGTCTAGTATCCGTTAGAAATTCAAAAAAATTTACAAAAAACCCCCTTAACGGCTAGTTTTTTTTAAAAAAAAAAAAAAAATCAAAAACATATTTTTACCACTATAAATACCCAACTAAAACTCTATTTTTTTCACACTTCCATTCAAACTTTATATACTTCCTCTTTACACTTTCATATTTCAAAAATCAAATTCGTTCACAATGGATCCAAATCAAGCTGGTGATATTCCCCTGTCTTGGTTAGACGTTGATGACCAAGAGGACTTCCAATTTATGGCGGCCGCGTACGAGTATCACCTTCAGTTGGAACAACAAGAGGGTATTGAATCTCAACATCCTAGTCGTTCTCGTACCCATGTATATCGTGAACGTGAGCTTGCAGAAGAACGTCTGCGCAACGATTATTTCGTACAAGGTTGTAAGTATTCAAACCGGAATTTTCGTAGAAGATTTCGTATGAGCCGGAAACTATTCCTGCAAATAGTTGAAGGTATTGAATCTTATACTTCCGATAATATTCCAGATCATTTTACCTTTTTTAGGCAAACACCCGATTGTACGGGTCGAATGAGTATAAGTGCTCTAATGAAGTGTACGTCTGCCATACGCCAATTGGCGTACGGCACCACACCTGATGCATTTGATGAATACTTGCAAATGGGTGAGAGTACTTCAAAGGTCTGCCTTGATAATTTTAACAAATGCATTATTGATTTGTTTATGCCGGAGTATTTAAGAAAACCAACATGGGCCGACATTCAAAAAATTTATCAACATCATGAAGAAAAACATGGTTTTCCGGGAATGCTTGGTAGCATTGACTGTATGCACTGGGAATGGAAAAATTGTCCAGTGGCTTGGCAAGGCCATTTTGCTAGGGGTGATAAAAAATACCCAACAATTATGCTTGAAGCTGTTGCTTCTCAAGATTTATGGATCTGGCATGTATTTTTTGGGATGGCGGGGGCAAATAACGATGTCAATGTTTTAGATAACTCTCCGTTATTCGACGACCTTCTTGCTGACAATGCCCCAAGAGCACCTTATATGGTCAACGGAACCAGGTATGAACATGGGTATTACTTGGCTGATGGAATCTATCCACAGTGGGCAAATTTCGTCAAATCCTTCACGGCAACAACTGACGAAAAACATACGTACTTTAAAAGGAGACAAGAAAGTGCCCGAAAGGATATTGAACGTGCTTTTGGTGTTCTTCAAGGCCGTTGGGGTATATTACAACAACCGGCACGTGGATATGAAATTGCCACGATACGTAGAATCATGTATTGTTGCATTATTATGCATAACATGATTATAAAAGATCAAAAATTTGCTTTACGTGACTATAACGAACTGTGGGTGGATCCGTCAGCAAATTTGAGGCAATGAAGATGGGTTGAAAGATGTGATACGCACAGTCGTAAGGCAAAAGAAATACACGACCGACAAACGCATACCCAACTCCAACAGGACCTTATGGAGCATGTTTGGCAGAAGAATCTTGAACGACATGGACAACAACAAGAGAGCAACGAGGATGAATAAGTATTTGCTATGGTTTTTTTTTTTAATTGCAGTGTGTGTGTGTGTGTGTTTTTTTTTTTTTTTTTTATTTCGTTGTATTTTTTTTTTTTTCGTTGTATTTTTTTTTAGTCTCGTATTGTAATATGTTTTAAGTTTTAATGAAATGTTTGTTTAATTTAAAAAATGAAGTGTTTGATTTAGTTTAGGGGTTGAAATTGAAAATATGAAATATTAGTGGTGTTATGGTGTTATTGGGATGTTATTGTTGTGGGTGTTTTTTGAGGATGTTAATGTTAAATGGTAAAGCTGATGTGGCGCTGACGTGGACGGTGTTATTGGTGTTATGGTGTTATTGTTGGGAGTGCTCTTATGGTCCTAGGACATGGGCACAAATTAGTATGGACTGATGTATCAGTTTATCTAGTATGGTTGGATGGTTGATGAACTGTCCAAGTGTACTATTTACTAGCATTTACATTACATCCCTTCACATTTAGGATGTGCAAAATAAGAAGGGTTACTCATGAGGGCTAGCTTCCACAATTGGTCTTACGAAAGGCTCCCAACGAGAATAAACCTTGATAATCACGGAATTGGTTTGAACTTTGTTTGATGTCCTCCGATGTGTGCTGAAGATTTCGAGACAGAAGAACACCTCTTTGTCCTTGGTTGCAAATGAGTGGTCCAAAATTATCAACTAGTCGAAGATTCAAAATGTGCATTTTTCGAGTCTCTTGGATGTCATGACTCTCGCAGACCATGTTAACTTTCAAACATCCCTGCTGCCCATTTTAATCAGTGTGATACAATTAACTGTTTGGATCTTATGGCAGCATAAAAATGCCGTTTTCACAACCAAAAGACCTTTGAAGGACCTTGTTCTTAACGACATTAAACTCCTCTCATTCGTTTGGATTTCTAATAGATATAAGAAGACATTTTGTGATTAGGTGAAGTGGTTCTCAAATTCTCAAAACAGCCTCTCTTCTTGTACATGGAACTTTGTTTCGGTGACACCTTTCTTATTGTCACTTTCATATCATACATAACACAAAAACAAAATTAACTGCATCACCATTTTGATTTCACCATTCTCTAACTTTATGATAAAGAATAAAAAATGCCCTCATGATTAGATAGATACACATAATGTCATTAGGCTCTATTTTAGTTAGTAGTGAGTAGTGAATCTTCATAATATAGGGGGCTCCAAGTATTATCCTTATAGTTAAGGGGTGCTTCTTTTAGTAGAAAACCAAAGGCTATCCTTGATGTCGTATATGTCACACGTGATAAGCGTTTCACCGTTAAGGTAATCGGCGTGTACCCTACCCACAAGACCATATTCAGGGAATCTTTTGTGATTCTTGGTTTTGTACTCTTTTTTCATTTAGTGCCCATTTACTTTAGTAAATTTTTGTAGCTACCCATCGGGTAAATTTAGCTAAAACTTCAAACATGTTAGAGATCGGGGAAGATTATAGAGGCATAAGATTATTTTGTTAGAAAATAAACTTTGGTAAAAATAATAATTTTTATTTTGCAAACTAAGATTGCAAAAAATTATTTAAGAAAAATAAGTTCATAAAACAAGCGTTTATAAAAATGCTGAAGATTATATTTCACAAAATTACTGATTTGCCCTTTATGATTTATATCAATAATTATATTTATTATTCTTATTCGGTTTGTTATTTGTATGTCCAATTATGTCATTTTACACTTAATTTACAAGTACAACTAGTATGTCAAACACAACTGCAAAAAAAATATACAATTTTAATCTTTTTTAACAACAATATCAGCAACAACAAAACCGACAACAATAACAACATCATCTATTTTTGCCAGCCATACCCATTGTATTATCAATTAACTACTATCAAGATGATCTAGTCAAGCAAACTAATGTCTATTAAGCCCAAAACTCACTAGATACATCTTGGTGTTTATGAAAAGGGTTGGAAATGGTCATGCGAACACTTTAGTTAACCTGTATACATATGATTTAAACACATGTTCTTGCAATAATTTAAACTGGAAAAGCCCCATCTATTTACCCGTCATTATGTTATGAAATAATCAGTTTTTGAAAACATAGTGAAACATTTTATAATTCAAGTACCTAGTTAATATAGCAATAAAAACCCATACTTTTTAAATAGCTTAAACCCATCTTGTATTCAACAAAGTAAAAGTTAAAAAGAAGTACAAATATGATGAATTGATGGAAATGAAAGAGACTTAAATATGACTTAAGTGATATAGGACTAGCAGTTATAGTAACCCAACCCATAACCTGATGATCAGATCATTCGGGCACGTCAACGCTACATTAATTTTTTTTTAACAGGACCAAACACCAGTTATGGTAGCCTTACCAGTGACCCAACATTTTTTTTAAATTTAAATTTCGTTAATAATTTAAAAACATTACAATAATAATTAAAATAAAATTAAAAATATTACAATAAAAATTAAAAACTTAAACAATTAGTCTAAATTCTATCGCTCATTGATCTTTTGCTTCAGGGTCAACACCACCGCTAGTTGTTTTCCTGTTAGATAGTCACGGGGTTCATTGTAGTACATGATGTCTTTCTCTATTTTTGCTTCTTGTTTAAACTCAAATATTTGAAATTGCACCTTGAATTCTTTATCCCTTTGTGCAAGCCTTAGTCTCTCCATCTTCAAATCATGCTCCTTTATTCTCAAGTACTCAGCCGAGGCTTCCTTCTTACAGGAAAATATATCCTTTATTCCGTGTGACCATTTTTTGGTCAACATTGCAACAAGCTCAGGCGCAACAGCAACAACTAAAGCTTCAGAACTAGCTTGGGAGGTTGACGCTTTCTTCTTTTCCCTGTCCCATCCTATTGGTCAAATTTCGTGAATCTTCCTCATAATCACCCGCTTCTTCGTTTAGATTCAAACCACCTTGTGCTGAAGCTTCGGAAGTGGCGTGCGAGGTGCTTTTTGATGTCCATGATTTTTTTGAATTCTCTAGCATTAAGTCATTGTGAAGGGTGTATGGTAAATAACACGATACTCTTTTACCGTATGATTGTGAATTGTTGTCTCAATTGCGCCGCTCTAGTGTCTCCCTTTCACGGTATCGTAAACTGCACAAAATTTAGTAATTTTAGGAAGACACCTACCTTTCCATTTGCACAAAATTGAATCATATCCTCTTGTGGAAGCCTTCATTTCCTTCTCCAAATATGTTAGAACTTTCGTCCAAAACCATATTTAGTAATTTTAGGAAGATACCTACCTTTCCATTTGCACAAAATTGAATCGTACCCTCTTGTGGAAGCCTTCATTTCCTTTTCCAAATATGTTAGAACTTTCGTCCAAAACCATTGTGCTTTTTTAGCATTTTCGTTAATGCTATTCTCGGACACGTGTATCCAAACTCTACACAAGGCAACCTCTTCCTCAGAAGTCCATGGTTCAGCTCTATTATTCATCGTCTTCTTGGCTTGTAGACGTCTTTTTGTAGTCTTCCTTTTGACGAGTGTTGCATCTTCGACAGGAGATTCGGTTTCAACGAGTTCGGATGGACCACCACCCGAACCTTGACCCATAGATTAATCTTCGCTACCCAAAAATGGATCATTATTATCAAGATCTATAGGGTTAATGGGAGAAAATCGTTGAGAAAATTGGTCCATCAGGGTTGACATTTCCGGACAATAATATTGAGATTATTGTTGTTGGTACATCGGTTGGTTATACGGAGGTTGTGGTTGGTTATACAGATATTTTTGTTGTTGTTGGTTAAACGGGTTATTGACATAAATAAGTTGTTGATGTTGCGATTGGAATGACAAACTAGCGGGTCAAAAATTAATAGGTTGTGAGTGCCTGGTTAATTGAAAATTGTTTGTTGTCGTCGGGTTTTTGGTATGTTAGTTTTAGGATGCATTGTGAAACATTTTTTTGAGTTGGATAATAGTAGAAGAAAATAGATGTAGAAGAGAATGTGTGAAAAAAAAAAGATAGAAAATGTAGTATTTATAGTGAAAAGTGGGGTTTTAGAATATATATATATATATATATATATATATATATATATATATATATATATATATATATATATATATATATATATATATATATATATTCTTTTGAAAAAATCAACCCAACTGTCTAAACACCCGTTGGTTTTTGGTTTGTGTGCATTTGGGTTGGGTTGCTCATCAGATTGAACAATTGAAAAAGTTGGGGGGAGGGGGGGGTAGTTCTGGGTCATTCGTCGAGGAGGGACTCGTTGCCTAGGAGCGACCGATCGAAGGTTGGGTTGCCCATGACGACCAACCAAACATTATAACCTTCTAACCATGAGACCAAAAAACAAACTGCTGAAAACTTGAAAGTACGGTTGATCTTACGTACGTTCTAATCAACTTCAACATCTAAACGCTTTAATTACATTTTAACAATGTTTTAAAAACCGGGTTTTTAAACGACCAGATCGAGTCTAGGGGTGTTATCGGGTCGGGTTGTCGGGTTGGGTCTGGTCAGGTTTTTTATTAAAAATATGTGACTCGCAACCCGACCCGATAAGGAGTCGGGTTGTCGTGTTCGGCTTGTTATCGGGCCGGGTAATTCAGGTTTATCGGGTTGCTTAGGTTTTTAACTCAAACACAAAAAGAAAAGTATATAAGTAAAGAAAAATTGTACTAACATAATGGGTAACAGAAGACTTGGCAAACAAAAAATAACACATACAACACTTTATACTAATTAATACCCGCACAAGAAAATTAATGGAGTCCAAATTAATAATGTAGCAGTAGAGTAGACGTAATTCAAAAGAAAAAAGAAATCACAGTACATCTTAACGGTTAACATAAGTTACATAACCACTAAACCATACCTTTCCTTTAAATAAAAGATGGATTAAAATAATTGTTGGCGTATGTCCCGACATACAATTCCCCGGCACATTAGTAAAACGCCGAAGAGCCTAACTCTCCGGCCCTACGGCAAAACCGGCCGGCACAACGCGCAATCTTCCGGATAAAGCATACAAGCCAATTTAGACCAAGCAAACCTAGACCAGCATATACCGGAGGGTTAGACATAACCCTCGGCATAACGGACACCTGACATCACCATGTATAAAAGGAAAGGAATCTTGATCAGAACTATTGACCCTTTCCAGACGGAATCCAAACAGAGTAAAGTCAACTCCCGCCCGAAAGAGTCACTATCGCCCACGTGACCTTCGGGTGAGGACAAAAGCTTCTCATCTATAAAAGGAGCCAAGATACAACATTCAAGGTTAACTAATTCTCATCCCATTCATTACATATTACTTTGACATCTTACCAATACTCATTCTCACGCCGGAGCTTGGTCTAGGGATAAAACCCTGGGCGAGGCTAACGCGTGTTGTCTTTGTGTTCACAGATCCGAAGGGACCTAATTCGAGGAGCTTTGCCGAAGGATTAGCTTGTTCGGGTAAATACAGATTTTTACCTCAACAAATTGACGCCATCCGTGGGACCGTTATTCTAACTACCAAAGCTAGAAAATGGCCGGTCCTACCACCGAAACACCCCCAGGTCCCTCCACCGAAACACCACTCGGAAACAACCCCCTAACCTAGAAGAACAAATATTAAACCACATATCATCACTAAAAGCCTTGATACAACAACATAACTCCCAAGGAAAAAGCCCATACAGCCCATACGGATCGATTTCGGCGACGAAACTGAAGGTCCCGCCCGAGTAGAAAAAGAAAAAGATCCGAAGGGAAAGCAGGCCGTGGAGGACCTACACAAACCATACAAGGACGGCCCCAGATGCCCATTCACGCGGCGGATCGTAGAGTTCGCCGGACCAAGACATGAGCTACCTAAGAACATAAAACTTTACGACGGATCCTCGGACCTGGATGATCACGTCAATCGTTTCTCCGGCGCAGCCAATCATGGCGGATGGCCGATGCCGGTATGGTGTTGGATGTTCCAACAAACTTTGGACGGTCCAGCAAGTGCGTGGTTCGAACGGTTACCCAACGGTAGCATAGACAGCTGGGAGGAGCTCAGAGAGAGTTTCCTGGAAAGATTCGCGCTCAGGAGAAAGTTTCTTAAAGATCCGATGGAAATCACCAAAATCGTGCGAAAGGCTCATGAAACCCTGCTGGAATTCAAGGAAAGGTGGACCGATGAGGCTAGCTATATCCCTGGTGTGCCAGAAGTAATGCAGATATCCTCATTCATTAACGGAAGCAAATGCCCGGAATTGGTAAAGCGTTTCTCAGATAGAGTTCCCAAGACAGTCACGGAAATGATGAAGAGGGTAGACGATTTTGTACGTTCGAAAGAAGCCTACAACACCACGGAGCTCCCTAAAGGGGAATGGAACCGTAAGTCATACGCAGGTAGTCAGCCAGATCGAACCTCCCGAATGGCGAATCTCCCCGACAAACGGAGGGGAGACCGAAGAACAAAACAAAAATCCCGTAGCCAATACAACCCCTACTACCCGACAAGGACTGATAACTACAGAGGCGACCACCGAAGCGACTACCGGAGAAACCATTACAGGAACGATACCCGCCCCATAGATTTGAACCTTCTCTCAAAAGCACCTAAGGAAATTCTAGCAACGGAGCTTCAGCTGAAGCTGCCACCACCCCCACCTTTGAGAGGGGCACCAAGGAGGGAAAACTTAGATAAGTTCTGCGATTATCATGGTGAGAAGGGTCATCTCACCAATGACTGCTACCAACTCAAGGAGCAACTAAGAGTAGCTTTGGAGACGGGCAAGTTGGATCATTTATTGAAGGATGTGAGGCAAAGGGGAAGAAACCCCCTAGAGATAATCAGCCCGGCAGAGGAAGGGTGATAAATATGGTATACAGCGGAGGAAAAGATAGAAAAAGGAAGACCGGCAGCCGAGAGGAGGACTGGATGAACGTCCCTATAGCCTTCCCCCCCCCCATTCTACCCGAGTCTAGGGGTGTTATCGGGTCGGGTTGTCGGGTTATCGGGTTGGGTCGTGTCAGGGTTTTTATTAAAAATATGTGACCCGCAACCCGACCCGATAAGGAGTCGGGTTGTCGTGTACGGCTTGTTATCGGGCCGGGTAATTCAGGTTTATCGGGTTGCTTAGGTTTTTAACTCAAACACAAAAAGAAAAGTATATAAGTAAAGAAAAGTTGTACTAACATAATGGGTAACAGTAGACTTGGCAAACAAAAAATAACACATACAACACTTTATACTAAGAGAAAATTACCAAAAGAGGACTTTTTTTCAAGGGTGGTCCGTTTTTAAGACTTTTTTCTAGGCTCTTTCCCAAAAGAGCCACGCTCAACCGGCGCCTGCTCAACCGGCACCTGCTCAACTGCTACAGTACAAAAAGAATGACACATGGCAAAATTTGGGTGGAGTCGAGCAGGTGAGCAGTCAAAGTCGAGCGGTTGAGCAGTCAAGTCGAGCAGTTGAGCAGTCGAAAGGAATGACACGTGTCGAAAAATGTATGGGGTCGAGCAGTTGAGCAGTTGAGCGTGGCTCTTTTGGGAAAGAGCCTAAAAAAAGTCTTAAAAACGGACCACACTTGGAAAAAAGTCCCTTTTTGGTAATTTTCTCTTATACTAATTAATACCCGCACAAGAAAATTAATGGAGTCCAAATTAATAATGTAACAGTACAGTAGACGTAATTCAAAAGAAAAAAGAAATCACAGTACATCTTAACGGTTAACATAAGTTACATAACCACTAAACCATATCTTTCCTTTAAATAAAAGATGGAGTAAAATAATATATATTTAGCTAATGGACTACTTTTATTTTTAAAATAAAAGCAAAAGTAACTAAATAAAAAGTAGTTTAACAATTTTCGGGTTTTATCGGGTTGACCCGATAACCCGATAAGATAAACAATTTAACCCGAACCTGATCCTATAACAATATCGGGTTATCGAGTTCAGATCAAATTAATCCGATAAGCATTTTCAACCCGATTAGACCGACCCTATAAGCCTTATCGGGTTCGAGTTCGGGTCGGGTCAACCCGACCCTATTGACACCCCTAGTCGAGTCACCGGGCACCTGTTCAACCGGTTCGACCGCCGGGTCAAACCCATTTTTATAAAATAAAATTTGAAAAAAACCAAACATGGTCGGGTTTCAAGACCCCGGATTGACCCGGGTCACTCAAAATCCGGCGGGTCTAACCGGTTAACCCGGTTTTAAAAACCCGGGTTTTTCTGACATGTTTTTGTGTCGGGCACAGATCCGACCGGTTAAACCAGTCCGATCAACCCGGGTTTGAAAACATTGCATTTTAATCATACTGTCTCTTGGCATTGCTTTTTTACTTTTTGTTAACTTATCAAACATGGTCAACTTGGGATGATGTGCAAGTAGTTTTTTGGTGGTAGCATATATTTATAAGAGCACCCGGTGTGGGTATTTCGTAGCTCGGCGGGAGTTGAGGTGGAGCCTCGTCGTGGCTCGCCGCCATATCGCCACCCCATTTCGTGGCTCGCCGTGGTGTGCTTCTTCGTGGTGACGACGAGGGCATTTTTCTAACACGACAACGGATATAAATTGAATTTGAAAATTTATATCCGTTGTTAAACGTGTATATATATATATATATATATATATATATATTCTCTCTTAAACTTACCACCCATATAAATAACATATCATAACCACCATTTTTATCATCTTCATCTCCTCCATCTTCAATCAAAATACTAAACCATTTCAATCAAAATAAACACAGTTTTACACAGTGAATCATCCTTTTCTGGTGAAAGTGACATTGAAGAGTTAGCGGACCTAGAAATGTTTATTCAAGAGTTTGAGGCAGAGCAATCGTTGCAAGAACAAAAAGCCGGTCCTTCAAGCCAGCGTCGATACGTCCCCCGTGAACGTGAAGTTGCTGAAGCACGTCTACTTGCTGACTATTTTGGTGACAACCCAAAATATACGGATGATAATTTTAGGCGTCACTTTCGTATGAGCCGTAGACTATTTTTACAAATAGTACAAGGTATTGAAACATATATTGAAACTCATCATCCTCTTCCCAAGCATTTTGATTTCTTTAGAGTCTGACTAGATTGTAGGGGTGTAATGAGTTTTAGTGTGATTATGAAATGCACATGTGCCCTACGCCAATTGGCTTACGGGGTAGCAGTTGATGCATTAGATGAATATTTACAAATAGGTGAACACTGTGCACGCGATTGCCTAGATTTTTTTTACTATGTGCATGATCCATCTATATGTAAAGGAGTTTTTAAGAAAACCAGATGAGGATGACATTCGTAACTTATACCATGCACATAACATTGTTCAAAAGCTTTCGGGAATGTTGGGGAGCATCGATTGTATGCACTGGGAATGGAAAAACTGTCCGAAAGAATGGCAAGGTCAATTTCACAGAGGTGATAAAAAATATCCAACTATAATGCTTGAAGCCGTTGCTTCATACGATTTGTAGATTTGGCATGCATTTTTTTGGGGTAGCGGGTGCGAATGACGATCGTACGGTTTTAAGTAATTCTCCGTTATTCGACGACCTGCTTGTTGACATCGCCCCTGAGGTTGAGTTTGAAGTATACGGGTGTAAATTTAAGCAAGGGTATTATCTAGCTGACGAAATTTACCCGGAGTGGGCATTTTTTGTCAAGTCATTTACAATTGCAAGTAACCCAAAAAATGCCGCATTCAAAGCGAAACAAGAAAGTGCTCGAAAAGATATCGAAAGAGCTTTTGGTGTCCTCCAAGGACGTTGGCATATCATTTCCCAACCGACGCGTGCATTTAGTATTGCCAAGTTACGTAGAATCATGTACTCGTGCATCATATTGCATAACATGATTTTGAAAGATCAACAACTTGCGATATCCGACGTTGCTGAAACGTATATTTCTCCGACACCAAATTTACAACAGACATGGATTGAACGTTGCGAATTGCAAAGGAAAAAAACCAAAGAACTACATGATAAACACAAACACGCAAAGCTTCAACGATGTCTCATCGAGCATGTTTGGCAACAACTTCAATGGGAACAATTTCAACAACAGAATCCAAATAATTAGTTTCGTTATAATTTGATGTATTTCTTAAGTTGCGTATGTTTTTTTTACCGTATCTTTATTTTACGTTTCGTATGTTTTTTTTATTATATTGTATTGTATTTTTATTTTTAATGAAATGAATTTAGTTTATTTGGAAATTTGAATAAAAAAAATAAAGTGATAGTTGTGGGCCTCAAATAAAGAGGTTGAGGTTTGTTATGAGTTGGGGGGGGGGGGGGGGGTTGTTGTGGTTAGTTGTGGAGATTTGTTATGCTGAGGTGGCGCTGATGAAGAGGTAACCCCTCTTCACCACACCTGGTGCTCTAATTAGATAAAATTGAGAAAACTTGTAAATCTTTAGCAAGCATGCTAATATCTGAAGAATACTAATACTGTTTTAGTATCAAATCAAAATACTTCTCTTGAATGAAATATTGCATATTATGAACATGAACAAAATTCATCATTATCGTTTTGTTCACTGTTCATGAAAGCTATGTACACGACGACTTACAATGTTAACATTGTTTGTTATAAGAACTTTTTTATGTTTAATCGTTTAGAAGTTTTTGAATAGATAAAATTTTCAAATAAATGAACAAGCTGGATTCCATAAAATTGAATTTATAAAGCTTATCAATATATTGTTTGTTAAATGAGAAAGAAACTGACAAACATATATATAATACAAGGAAGTCTAGCAATGTCAATACATAATCTATGAGCATACTTGTGTTATTTGCATTGTAAACAATGGTATCAAAGATCTTGGATCCCCAGTTACGCAATTTTATAATCGTCTTGCACACTATCATGTAACTTAGAGAGAATTAACAGTCAGTTTCAACAGTTGAGATCCTATCATGATCTGAACCAGCAATTGACCACTTATCAACACTCCCTTGCAAATGTTCTGACACGAAAACTACAAAGAAGATGCAGCAAGATCTTTTGTTCCAATATTTCTTCACGTCCGAAAGCCTGTTACATGGCCAAACAAATAAAATGAATTAAGCCCCAATTACTCTCAGAAAGTCCAGTTACCGCCTTAGACTAGATCTAAGTTCTAGTGCTGCTAATTATTACACTAAAGATGGACTCACTTAGAGGTGTAGGTCCAACAATGCATTACCCATTCGCTTTGGCTGGTACGTTGCAGATGAAAGCTTGTAAAAGTAGCTTCAAAACTTCCCCATAAATCAGGTGTCACGGTCACTATTAAAACAAAACAGAAGAATAATAACCATATCAAAGTCAATTCAAACAAATTTACAGTACAAAGAAACTATTGATATGCCGTAAAATGGAAGTGAAAATAATCATTAGCTAGGTTAGGAACGTACCAGCTCAAAACTCAAGAAACACATGTGGTCGCTTGCTAAATTCAATTCTCTAATCATTAGTAAGTACATCCTTGAATATTCCTGCTGCATAAGCCCTGCCTCATTCAAAATAGCACAAACTCACTTTCTCTTTGACTTCGATCAATTCTAGAATTAGAAAACATGTCAGTATATTGAATCATTATTCATTCAAATCCTAGTTCATCATTAATATTGGAAATTGAAAAAAATAAACTGTTGTATTTAAATTAAAGAAAACCTTATTAGTCACTTATAAAATATACTACGGAGTAGTAAATAAAAGAAGTCAAACGGCACAGAGAGCACGCACCTTCATATTATGTTTGTGATTTAAAGTCTATTTCGATTCTGGGGATATGGGAGATTTGGGGCCAGTAGGAGCCTCCTCTACTGCATCTTTCTTTCAGATCTGGACATCGCGATATATACAAACTCAAAAGTGAATGCAACGACGCTACTGGTAGTTCTTTCAAATCTGGGCATTCATAAATATTCAAACTCAAAAGTGAAGGCAACAACGTTTCTGGTAGATGTTTTATCTTTGGGCACCAGCTAATGTCGAGATGTTGGAGGGAGGTGAGGTGTTGGAGTCCCTCTGAAACTGTTTCCAAATTGACAAAACCCCATATTTTAAGAGAAGTAAGAGAAGAAGGAATATGAAGATGAGACAATTCACTCCAATTAGTCGCTGCTTCTGTTTCACCGTATAAGGTTAGGTGATCAACTAGTGTTGGTGGAAACTTCTGTGGGCCCCATTCTGAGATGGGCTTCTTCAACCGCCCAATTCTAAGTACACGCAAGTTGGGAGGCCAAAGCCCAGTTGCAACATCCATATCTGGACAATCCGATATATACAGATCAGTTAACGAGGTCTGCAATTGAAGGTCTGCAAATAATGACTCCGCCGTACTTTGACAATTCCATATCATCAAGCTTGTGAGGTGAATGAAGTTACCCCCAAAATCAATGATCGATGCCACCTTTGGATGATCTGATATCAATGATTCAAGCATTGGCATGCTTTTGCTGTTGATAAGTAACCTCTTCTTCTCTCCTCTTTCTCCCAACTCCTCCTTTAACAATAGTTTATTACAATTGTTAAACTTAACTGACTTGAGCCTCTGCCCTCCTCCCGTTGAGAAAGAGACACATACAATTGAATAACAACCACTGATTTCCAACGTCTCAATGTTGTTTGGACAACTCAAATGCTTGAAATTTTCACAATCAGATATCTTTAACGACCTAACAGATGTTAGAATGTTGCTCCCATAATGATACTCCTCATCTTTCTCCCCTAAACTCACCAAGTTTTGACAATGGTCTACTTCCAACTTCCTTAAATTCGTAAGAACCTTACTACTTGCCTCTGTGTTTGATTCCCAAAAGTATCTTATTTCATTACACGATGTGACTTTCAATTCTTCAACTACCTTAAGATCCAATATAACACCTCCCCACGCCTCATTAGTAAGCCCTGAAATATTCCATATGTTCAACTTGGTGATTGATGGAGCTGCATGCACCAGACTTTTCAACAAACCAGCACGACATTCATGAATTCTCAAATCCCTCAATGAAAGTAGTGGTGCTTTTAGTGAGACTTTAACCAAATTAGGACAATTTTTTATGCTAAGAACTTGAAGGCGTGGAAACACAGAATCTCCAACCCAACTTCTACTATTGGTTGACCATACCTCCCACCCCGTCATACCTTGAAACTTTAGTACTTCAAGTGAAGGAAATGCAACACCAGTCCCAAGAAACTTTAAACCCACATCTTTCACATCATCCATGTATTCGATAGATAACCCCTTAAGTGACGGTAGTTGCCCGAGTGGTGGTAGAGAAGTACACTTTTTACAGCCACGTATAGACACACTAGCCAACCGGTGAAACGAGGGATCCCCAACCCATTTTGGAAACTCTAACCCCAAATAGTTCACAATGCCTAGCCTCTTCAAACAATCATTATCTGGCTTCAATGCATCAAGGACATCGTTTTCAGTTGTCTCCTTTCGGGAAGCATCTGATACGTCGCTCCATTCCACCTCTAACTCTGTTAGTCTCTTTTGGGATAAATCTGCTTCTCGTGCTTCCATTGCGTTTTCAACTTTTTCCAGGCCCTGTATAGAAACTATCCCACGAAGATTCTCAAAATCTTTAAGTTGGGTTATCGAAAAGTCATTTTCTCCTCCAATAATGATTTTTGAAAGAGTTTGAAGGCTTTTCAACTTAGCAACCCCTAATGGCAAGACTTTTAACTGTGGAGTATCTCTAATGTCTAAATGCCGCAAATTCTTTAACTTTAAGAAGCTGTTAGGTAAATGAGTTAAGCTTGAACACCCAAAAACAATCAAGGTCTCTAAGTTATAGAGATCACAAACATTTTCAGGTAAATGTTTGATATTAGTTCGAGATAAATTAAGATACCGCAAGTGCTTCAAACTACCAATAAACTCTGGTACCTCACTTATCTCAGAACCACTCAAACTTATTACCCTTAACAATGGTAGCTGGGGAAGTAAGTCAACTAGAACCTTATTCGACAAGTAGTTTCGCCAACTTTTTTTCACAGACAAGAATGTTCTCAAACCTTTAGCACCTTCAACTACCTCAAACTTCTTGTAAGCTACATATAGCTCAGAAACAAATGACATATGACGACACTTATCCAAAGCTTGTTTCCTAACATTCTTTCCCAATTCCTTCTCTAACCTAAAATAGAAATCTCCAGCAACAGAGGTTGCCAAATCATTCATCAGATCATGCATAACAAACAAAGACTCGTCATTAGGTGAGTGTTGAAAAAATGACCGTGATAACAACTCATCAAAGCATTCATTACCCAAGCGTTCTACAGTTGACTTGCTTGGACGTACTTGGTGCAAAAATCCTTCCGCCATCCACAGCAGAACCAAATCCTGCTTGTCAAACGCATAGTCCTTTGGGAACAAGGAGCAATATGCAAAGAGCTGCTTTAAGTAGGCAGGGAGTTCACGGTAGCTTAGTCTAAGAGCCGGAATAATCTTGTCTTCCTCTTTTAAGCTCCATATCTCACTGTCCTTTATTTCCTTCCATTCTTCTTCATCTTCTTTTGTCCTCAATAGCCTTCCAAGTGCTATTAAAGCCAAAGGCAAACCATCACACTTTCTGACAATGCCTTCACCAGGTGCTTTAAGTCTCGGATGTGAATCAAAGTTATTTTCACCCAATGCGTGTTGAGCAAATAAACACATGGCATCGTCATGAGAGAGACTTTGCAAATGGTTTAATTTAACACAACCCAATTCTCTAAGCAACTTCTCCTTCCTAGTTGTCATGATTATTTTACTTCCGGGAGCACATGCTCTCAAAGGGGCCACTAGTGATTCCCAATCATCACTATTTTCACTCCAGACATCATCCAACACTAAGAGAAACAATTTATTTCTAAGTCGATCTCTCAGAGCTACTTGAAGGAGATTTAGATCTTCAAATTCTTTTTTTTCCCCGGTTATAGACTGAAAAATAATCTTGCTCATACTGAATGTGTCCCACTCATCAGACACACACACCCACGCCTTAAGTTGAAAGTGATCATTCATTTGTTCATCATCATACAATAATTTAGCTAGAGTGGTTTTACCCACACCACCCATACCAACTATGGGCACGATGCTAAAGTTTTCACCATTACGCGGTTCATCAACTAACAGCTTGTGAACCAATGCATCCTTATCACCTTGTCGGCCAACAATCCTAGATGGGTCTACCAAAGAGGTCTGGGATTGTCTATTTTTATCTTTTGGCCTATAATCCTTTACTTCTAAACTTCCACTCTTCACCGTTAAACCAAGGGATTCTTTTTCCTTTTCTAGATCTAGTAACTTGTTGGTGATATTATCTATCTTAGGATACAGCCTAGTACTTAGTGAGAATTTTGTGCAACAAGCTGGAATGAGCTTTCTTAGCTTGCTGGTGCTGGCTCTGGATTGGTCGGTCAACTCCTTATGCATAGCCTCGGTTGCCAAGTCATCAAGTATGTCATCTATCTCATAAGCCAGATGCTGGAGATCATTGAGCCATACTTGAACAGCTTCATTAGCTATTTCTTTATCCGAAGCATCATTGAGGAGTGCTTGGATCCTGGACAAAGTCCTCCCTAGTTTCTTCAGCTCAGAATGAATTCCCTTCGCTCGAACAACTTGCTTCACGGCTTCATTGGCCAGCTTCTGAAAAGCGGCTTCAATGAGGGTAGAAGCAATGACTTCAGCCATTTTTTTTTGTAGTAATGACAGTAAACTTAAAGTTCTTTAAATCTGAATAAATGGTAGGTATATGTGAATTGAGTGAGGTTGAAGAAAAGTATAGAATACTATAGATCTTTACTTTAAAATGAATTCAAGATGGTCCACCAACATCACCCAGCATTATCCCACTTTAAAATGAATGGTAAGAATGCAATAGCTACAAAAGTGGGTGGACCTCACAAATAATGTTAGCAACTATGAGATTCACCCAACAATAAATCTGCTTGGAATTTTTTAAAATTTTATTTTTTTCAAAACAATTTATCTCCACTATTATTTTTTTTTTTTTTAAATTTTATTTTTTAAAAATTAAAGATCAAATGAATCAAATTCAACAATTCATTTTTATCCAATTGATTAAATTCACTTTCACTCTTATATTTAAAAATTAAATATCTCACAATCCGTTAATAGTTAGATAAAACTAATTATACTATTGCGACAAGAATAAAATTATCTTTCAATAGAGATATAATATTGTATACTTTCGACGAACTTATTTTTTATCGTTTTTTGCGCGTTTCGATATGTTACACTATAAATGAAAATTTTAAAAATACTCTTAGTGTTAACACAACCCCTAAACCTAAAAAACCCTAACCCCTAAACCCTAAAAAACCATAACCCCTAAACCTTGAAAACCCTAAACCCTAAAACCCTAAACCCCTAAAAACCCTAAACCCCTAAAACCCTAAAACCCTAACCTCTAAAACAAAAAAACCTAAACCCTATATGCTAAAGCGTAAAAAACCTAAACCCTTAACCCATAAAAAGCTTGACCCAAAAAAGTTAAACCCCTAAACCCTAAATACCTAAACCCTAACCGTAAACCCTAAACCCACAAAAAAGTCAGAAAAAAAATGTCGAAAGTATATGATGTGAGATATCAAATTAAACGTAATTTTATGCTTGTCGTGATGGTATGATTAGTTTCATCTAACGATCAATGGTTTGTGAGATATTTAGTTTTTAAAAATGACGATGAAAGTTTATTTTATTATTTTTGAACCAAACTCCAGTATACGTTTTGTTCATCATAAGAGCACTAGGTGTCAAAACGAGCCTCAGGCTCGTCGTCGTGTCACCTCAGCGCCACATCAGCATCCCATTTTCCCACAACTAACCACAACAAACCCCCTCCTCACTCATAACAAACTTCAATCTCTTCATTTGGGGCCCACCAATACCACTTTATTTTTTTATTCAATTTCTATATAAACTAAATTCATTTTATTAAAAATAAAAATTCAATTTATACTAAAAAAAAAGTTATAAATTTAAAAAAAAAAAAAAAAAAAAAAAAAAAAAAAAAAAAAAAAAAAAAAAAACCCGACTACTCTTCTTCTTCCCAAAATACACACACACACAAACACACCTCAGATTCACACATATTTACACACACACATATATTACACACATACACAATATATCACTTTCAAAAAAAAAATGGTACAAGTTTCTCTTCTTCGTGCAGACGACGACAGTTCCCACGGCGACGGACGGCGAGCAGAGGCTGTGTCAAAACGAACCACGGCGAGCCCTCACGGCAAGCCCACACTGTGTGCTCTAATACGAGTGGTTGCTCGGGGTGTATCCTGTTCTGTCCAAGCGGAAGTGTTCAGTGTCATCTAGTAGGTATGAACTTTCCTAGCCGCCTTAGCGATAAGTCATAAAAATGGTGTTTGAATCAAAACCTGGAAACACTTTTTCATGGCTTAAACCTATGAGAATATAACTGCTTTCAATTTACAAAGTACAACAATATATATTCACATAGCTTACAACAAAACCTCAAAGAAAATGAGTATGATGCAAGTGATACAAAGAATGCTATGAAATGATGTCGTGAATTTCGTGTTCATTTTCAAGCGCTAGTGGCATATAGACAGCCTCTACTAGTAAGCTATGTTTCCTTCCGTAGAATACATAAACCAATACTCCAATCACCAGCCACACTGAAACGCGTATCCATGTACCAACTCTGCATGTTTGAAAATGTTCCATTTAGCATATCATGGAATTGTAACATGGTTCATAGCATTTCACACAATGAAAAGAGACTTAAAAAGACTAAAACCAACGAACTCACCCGAGATTAATAAGAAGGTAGGCATTCACAAGAATACACGCGACAGGCAAGAAAGGCACAAATGGACAGAGGAAACCTGAAGGATATGCTATGCAATTAGTACAATAAAAATACTGATATAACACATTTAGCAGTTTCAACATAGTACATTAAAAACTTATATACAGAATAAAACATAAAATAGACTAATAATATTTCATCTCAGTTCTCAGATATGTATTAAAAAAACACTAGATTACAGAGATACCTCCAGTTTCTCCAAACGTGAGCCTAGCATCATCCTGATCTATACAAGTCAACACGGTCAAACCTGACAATAGAGCAACACCTCCTAGCCCACACAATATGAGGCGAGGAACACTGATACATAGGACTTAAATTAGTTATGTATGAGATGAAAATAACATAACCAACTTCAAGATTATAACATACCTGGGAATGCTTTTAGCCGAAGCAGCAGATGCAAGCACAAGCACTCCTGCACAAACAACAGTTATGCTCCAAGCAGCCATCTTCCGTCGTCTTGCTTCGTTTCCTATATCTACGCATCGAAATAGAGCAAGATTAGTATATAAAGATTACATTTGAAAAAATATGCAACAGCAGAAAAGTATTGCACACAAAATTAATAGGAAAGACAATACTAGTATTGAAGCATACATTGGCTACACCTTTTTGAGTATGACAACTGGTCCCAAGATCTTTAAGATTTTCGCTGCTAATATCCATAATATCATTACTGAATTCTGACGAGACTAAATCAGCCGATTCTGTGATTTCTGGGGGAATATATCTGAGTATCAAGATTGAAACTGCTACTGCTGTAAATGCCAACAATGTACCCACGCTAACCTGCAGGAAGAAGTAGAAGGAAAAATTACTATAAACTATTACCAAATATATATTTTTCCATGTTTATCCGGAAATAACCCTGGTAACCAATGTGTAATAACTTAATTTACAATCACCACACAGTTTCACGTTTCAACTTACCATGCCTGCTAATTGATCGACATTCATGGAAAATGATAGGAATGCAATAAAGATTCCTGTTGCAATTGTACTTTTGACTGGAACATGTGTGCGTTTATTTATATCTGAAAAGAAAGATGGTAATAAACCATCCCTAGCCATTGCCATCAGGATCCTTGGCTGTAAAAACAAGAAAGTATGATTATATCAACATAAGATTGGCTATCTACTTATAACCACACACACAAGTTAAATACCTGCGGAAGGATTCCACCAATTAAGGCAGCGCAGAGAGCAGTAACAGCTCCGATTGTTATAATGTATCTGCAATCACACAATTAATATATGATCATACAATTGATAGGATTTTTTTTTTTTTTTTTTAGAAAATTATCTTAGTTTATTTTATTTCATCGGATTTATATAGAGTTTGAAGATAAACGAGCAACAAACTGACCCGCTAGCTTTTTTTTTTTATTGTAAAACTAATTCCTTTAAAAACAACATTTGTGAATCTAGCTGTCATAACATTTCTATGCATAACACGTTAAACTCTGTTGAGAAGCTCCACTGCCTCAAGTGCAAGAAAATCAAAAATATCAAACGCAAAAGAAATAAAAACATGTTAATTTCAATGCACGCTTTCTCGTGTTTCCATTTTAAAAGAGCCGACCTTTGACGGGTACCAGTTATATATGTAGATCTCTCAAAACCATGCCACCAGTGAGATTGATATCCGAATCAAGTTTAATGCTTTATGTAGTTACACGTGCTTCAGGAATATTTTTTGGTGTCAACAGAGAGTTTATTGATGTTGCTGATGGCTGGTGGATCAAATATTGGTAAAATTATGTCAAGGCGTATAATTGTCAATTCACGTTAGAATTCTGTGGACGAATAAAAAACTTCCATGCCTAAATCGCTTCCCAAACCTTTAAAATGAATCCACTACAAAAAAGCTATGCCATTTTACATATTTTATTAGCTACATCATCATCATGCAATAAAGTGTGGACACTTATATACTCCACACTTTACTTTTATGTGAGGACAGTGGTGTTACAAAATTATTGTTAAACACTTACAAAACTAAAGTTGGACCTTAGATCTACTGCTACAACCCATATTTATTAGTATTAACAAAAAAATGGTGTTGGAATAATAATTGTATTGTTGTAAATTTGATTTCATTTGTGCAGAAATACCACCTTACATGTAAATTTGTTATATTTGACAAGACTAGTTGAAAGCCACAAAGGAGATAACATATATACTATCTACACATCTTCTCTACATTGGAGACGTGGTTTGCTAAAGACATATCACATTTTGTCTACTTTTAAGTGTGATTTGAGTTTACTTTATATATGTAACAGTTTAGGCTATAGATGTATAAACGGGTCTCTAAAAACTTATCGAAATATGGCAGCTGATTTGGACATACGAAGTATACCTCAAGTTTCTTTGTGAATTTAATATAGGCTAACAATAGTAATCATTTTATTGATTTACATATGATGCTTTATTTGTTTATAAGTTTACATTAGCAGTAGGAAATGTAACATTCACTTGATTGAGATGCTTCAATAAGGAATCCAAAACAACCCATATATAATTACACAAGTAATGTTTGAGATTGCTTATTAAGTATTCTTTTACAGCATGTTTGGGATTGCTTATTATAACTAACAAGGATTGCTACGAACCCGCCGCGTTGCGGCGGGGCAGTTGATATTTATCGCTATACCGATTGCATTACGTGTGTCTCGTGTGCGTCTACTACTGGTAGGCGAAAAATCTGCCATTCTTCATGCTTGTAGATAACCACCTTTTGTGCTACTGGTACTGCCAACAGAAACCCTATCGGTACACATCTAACTGAAACCTTCTAACCCTTTCTGGAAGCACCCTTTCTTCTTCAACGTGTTTCAAGCTTTTGGTATGTACCGACTTTGAATTACATCTGTACCAATTTTTTTTTTTTTTTGCTTATCTGTTGGGCTAGGATTTGGGCTAAGCGGGAGCGTACGCAGTCCAAACAGCCCCTATCCAAACAACACCTTACAGTGTGGTCGAAACTCCAAACAGCCCGAGAAAGTTGCCTGAAACAATATGCATAAATATCGATAAATATTAAGATTGCACGAAACCATGACACTACTCGTGTCTTGTCGAACGAACAATTACCGGAAAAACCGTACACAGCGACGTTTTATCTTCAGTCACAGCTATTTGGATATTGAATAACCTGTTTGTTGCACATAGCAATAATCATAAGTATTTGCAGCAGTCATTTGACATAAATAACAAAAAAGCAGTTTAAATCCTGCGTGAGAGTACCCGGCTGGACAAACCTTCTACACACTGGAGCTATTTGCTTAGCTACACAATGAGCTCGCGTAGATGCTTAGTTTATGCGTGGCTCAATGGTTGAGAAAGCAGGCGCCAAATTCCTTTCCTTTTGCGGATGCCACATCCTACAATAACAGGAATGAGGGATAAATTCAGTATGAATTTCCAAAAAACTTCCAAGTCCAATCAATTTAATCGAAAGCCATATCAATAACCGTTTATGCATGTATAAGGCACACAAAGACTCTGAAATAGATACGAAACATAAATGGACAATAGTACTACAAAATCACCTTTGACTGATACGTCTGGTAGGCACCGAAAATCACTTCAAAGGGCATGCGTAAGCTGAGAGACAGTCCTTCCGAAATCTAAATGAGTTGAAAGGCTTGACGCCTCATTAACCTACAACACCGTTAGAAATTTTAAAAATAATGAGCACATTAAGCTCTTCTTTTGCAGCCTAATTAACAATTCCTAAACACAATAACAATTCCTAAGCACTTCAAGAAAAACAATCCCGAACAGCCTATAAACTGGTTCTTTCTTTTATCAACATCATATACTATAATTTTTATTTGGCCGCTAAAATGAAAAACACGATATTGTTTCCTTTGTTCTTTTCATCTCCAACCCGACTTCCCTCTTTTTATGATTACTACCAACTTATGCTTCAGCTTATATCATACGCGAACGCGATATTATTACACGTCCCCTTACTCATCATACACAGAAGGCTCAGATTTACGTGTACAGTAACGGTACCAAATACCTGACGGGGCTGCAGACACACACTCGGTGTGACTGCCAAGTCAAGATACTAATCCGGATATTGTCATCATCACATTTCTTATATAGTATGATAAAGTAGCAATACCACTTATTTGCAAAAGTAACATACCCGTTCATGTATCTTATAACAGTCGCAAGACACAGAACTGCAATTAGACAGCGATCA